>JAQGAF010000520.1:0-49048 GCA_034687865.1 Kryphioiulus occultus | reverse complement strand
GATTTGCGTGTTTTTAAAAAACGTAGTATAAAATAAAAAGTAGCATGAGGATAACATGTCGATAACATGAGGAATTTAACTCCTTCACCGGCTTAATACATTGCAATATGTATTCCATAATGCATATAAGCTTACAAACTGTTTAAAACACATTTTAAAATGTATTCAGAAGGGCGTTTTCAAATACAGTGCCTATTAGTCAATACAGTTTGAAACTAAATTTGTCTCAATCTACAGACATTGTAAAATGTATTTTCCAATGTATGTCTCATAATGCAATACTAAATGTATTACCATTACATGAGGGTTTCCTCACCAACATGTTATTTTCGAAAAACGACGTTTCGCATCCCAACAACCGCCGCCATTTGCTTTTTTGGCGTTTTCCCATAGGCTGCATGGTTAGGATGAACCCTAAGCGCTCGCAGCGCCCCCCAGCGACTGAATCTCACCTGCTAGCTTCTGCTCCCTGAGTCTCCTCCACCATCGCTCCGCCCTTCGAACGGCTAAGCCGCCGGCTAGCCGTTCGCTGAAACTGCGCACGAATTTGCTGTTCATGAAGGCTGCCACGGCTTCGTTCATCGTGACGTCATCGTGACCTCACACGAATGGCACAAAATTTCCAAAAATTCTCACGAATTTCACCGAATTCCTGTCGGAAACTCCGCCGAATGGACTGAAGAACGCTCGCGAAACGACGTCATTTCCAGAGGAGCTTCCTGGTGAGACGACGTCACGAAATTGTCAAAAGAACTTTCAATTTTCTCAAATTTTCACAAAAATTTTAAAATTTTCTCAAATTTGTCAAAAAAGGTGACAATCATAAAATTTTTCATAAAACAAAATTCCAAAAAAATACCGTAAATACCGAAAAATGGTCAAAAATACAGAAAGAAATCGCGAAATCGAACAGATTTTCACAGAACGTTTCACCAAAATCCTTCCTCGTGCCACAAACGCCTGCTTCAGTGTTGTGTCCGGTTGTGGTCAGCAGCTGTCCGGCTTACTCGTCGTTGTTCCAGGGGGGATTAGCGCGGAATCCGTGGTGACTAAGCCGCTTACCGCGCCACCAAGTGTCGTCCAGGCGACGGAAATGGACCGGAAGTGACCGACGTAACGGCGGAAACCGCACGCTTCGATGAGCACCAGGGATGTTGCTAATTTTAATGTTTGAAAAATGAAATGTTGGTGAGATTCGGCATTGGCGACATGTTCTGCTGGACACCAACTGCCGAAGTCCTTGAAGCAACAAGTTTCAAGAAGTCACGAATCTCCTGCAACCAACGATTTTGGCTTTAAACAACGTTTAGAGAGGATTCTATTATGTGTTTTGGAGAGTATGAAGAGATCAAGATTCCCAAGAAGACATCAGTGATCTTGGCACTGATCTGGTAATGGTAAGAATACACAAGTCTCGAAGGCAGACAGATATCCGTTGATATGTGAAGATTCTCATTGGGCATCAGCCGCCTGGAACATTGGATAATGCAGAAATGTTAGATGATGTTCTTGCAGAAACTCCAAGAAGATTCCAACGAGATTCGAAGGCGCTTCCAAAAAACTCCAAGAAGGTTTAATGGTAAGTAACAACTGGATGTTCAGTCGGGCTACCAGCTGACTAGTCACTTAAGATTTTTGAAACCTGGTCAGGCAAGGTTCAGGAAGACATCTGGAACAGTTCCAAGCGGCTCATGCAGAGATTCCAAGAACATTCCAACACGTTACAAAGGCGCATCCTTTGGACTCCAAGAACCCTTGAAAGGATGTTTCAAATCGAGCTATCAATGGATGGTAAGTCACTAAAGATTTCAGAAACTTGGTCAGCAAAGGATAACAGCACGCACGAAGACAACCGGATAAGTTCAAAGCGGCTCTTGCACAGATTCCAGGAAGACTCCAGCAACAATCAAATATGCTTCCAGCTAGGTTATCAATGGAGTTTGGCAAGGTCAGGAAAAGTTTCAGAAGACATCCGGAAAAGTTCAAAGCGGCTTTTGCACAGATTTCAAGAAGATTCCAGCAACAATCACATAGGCTTCTGGAGGACTTCAAGAAGGTTTGCGGGAAGTGTCAAGCTCAGTTATTGGCAAGTCACTTAAGATTTCTGGACCCTGGTTAGGCAAGGTTCCAGAAGACATCCGGAAAATTTCGAAAAGACTCTTGCACAGATTCCAAGAAGATTCCAACAACAGTCACATCTGATCCAACAACAATCACATCTGCTGAGGACTCCAAGAAGGTTTGCCGGGAAGTACCAACAGGATGTCAGGTTCGACTATCAATGGAGTTTGGCAAGCCACGTAAGATTTCTGGAACCTGGTCAGGCAATGTTCCAAAGACTTCCGGAAAAGATCAAAGCGGAAGATTCCAACAACAATCACATTTGCTTCCAGAGGACTCCAAGAAGGTTGTCCGGGCAGTACCAAGCCGGAAAAGTTCAAAGCGGCACTAGCAGCGATTCCAAGAAAATTCCAACAACAATCACGTATGCTTCCAGAGGACTCCAAGAACGCTTGCTGGGAAGTATCAAGCTCGGCTATCAATGGAGTTCGGCAAGTCACTTAAGATTTCTGATTCCAGAAGACATCCGGAAAAGTTCAAAGCGGCTTACAGATTCAAAGAAGATTCCAGCAACAATCACATAAGCTTCGCTAGGGCTACAACAAGATTTCTGGGAAGTACCATCGGGATGTCAAGCCACACTGTCATTGGGAAGCTCCTGGACAACGGAGCCGGAGCCGGATGCGGCGCGTCCGAACCGGAAGTCGGGTGGAATCTCGGTGCCGAGCAGCGAATCCTGAGCTCGGGCTTGGAAGAATCGACGTTTTTCGTCGAAATGCGCGAATCCGTCGCTGGGCAACAATCCCGCTCCTCGCGCTCCTCTCTTCGCATCTGCGATCAATCCAGCGTTGGCGCAACTGGCAACGCCAGTCGCAACGCCTCAATTGTCAACGGCGGCGACGCCAGCGCCCCCACCTGTCAAAACAAAAGGAGGGCCTGCGCCGACAAAAGGCGCAAAAACAACTCGTGTTTACGAGCGAAAAACGTAAATACGAGAAAAAGTCAAAAGCGCCGAGATCGATCAGCGCCACCTACGTGCGTGACGCACTCGCAGGAATTCAAAATGGCCGCCGGCCACAGGCAGCTGGATGACGGCTTTTGTTAATTGGCGATAAATTTAGACCCATGAAGGCCCCAGTTTTCAAAAGCGACAACCCGGTTGCATGCAGTCAGTTATAGGCCAGTGAAACAACTCAGTTGCGTTTAACGACCGCAAAGTCAGGGTTCGTATTCAAATTTACAAGTGCAATTCAATGGCTATATCGCTTAACTACCCAAGTAAAGACTGTATATACAGTCGAACTCGGTTATAACGAGCATCAAGGGATCGACCCAATTTGCTCGTTATAACCGTTACTCGCTATATCCATAAAGAGCTAAATTAACTCACTTCTCGTGAATTAACATGTTTTCTTTGCTTAGAAAACATATTTCGGACGCAAGTTTGCTTAGGAAATGCATAGGAATGCATATTAAATGCAATAACCAAGTATTTTGTCACAATAGTCGTGATTTTCAGACCAATTATCCAATGTGTCAGCACTCGACATCATTTCATGGAGATCTGTATACAAAAAGCCTGATCACATTTAAGACTGGTATAACCCCTTTACCAAAATGATGACGTAATTCTTTAACGTCCCAAATCGTCCCTTATGACTGCAGTAATGACTAGCTTCAGTTTTTGCCTTGGTGGATGTTTATTTTTCTGCAATTTGCGAGAGAAAATTGTCTGAGGTGGGACACCCGAGGGTAAACTCGCAACATGATATCTGCATGTATATGAACATAGAACCCAACGGTTGACTTAAGGTTTGGTGTCTTGGATACCGTATTTTCGAAAATTTACCCGTTATATCCGAGTAGTGTGCTCGTTATAACCGTGAAAGATTCAATGGAAATCTGCGTAAACCAAATCTGAAATATCAATTTGCTCGTTATAACCGTGATCGTTATAACCGTAATCGTTACAACCGAGTCCGACTGTTCATATAGCCATTGGGGGGGGCTGGGCGCTACCCACTTAAGCCATTTAAGTCCCAAATCAGCCATTAAAATCCCACTACAACCATTAAAGTCCAACTTCATCCATTAAAGTCCAACTTCAACCATTAAAGCCCCTCTTTAACCATTGAAATCCTAGCTCAGCCACTGAAGTTCCACTTAAGTCATTATCGTGGTCATTAAAGTCTCGCCGAATTTAAGTCAATGAACTCCCACAATTTCTGGATAAATTTGCGGCATATTAGCAATACTCCTTGGCAATACCGGTACTGCATTATGAACATTTTAACAAGCTAATTCAAGGCCCTAACCTTTTTTTTTAAATTGCACGGGATCACCTCCTTATGCAGGATGTCTACTGGATTTGGTATTGCAAATTCCATGACTTAAAAAATTATCCATGCCTATTAGAATATTAGGACGTTCAAGTTTTTTCTCACGATTAGATAGCGATTTGCAGAAACATAGGTGACAAATGAAGAATTTAAACCCAAATTTTGATTTTGTGAATCAATGAAAAAAAAATCCCGTGACTCTGGTGTAAATTCAATGACTTTTCCAGGAATTTCAAACCATAAGTCTCATTTCATGACTTCTGCATGACCTCCATTACTGGTAGACACCCTGTTGTTTATTGGCAATGCCTGTAAACGTATAAAAAATACATTCTATACCGCAGGCTGGCGCAGATAAATAGGTACTTTCCGAAACTAGGATTTGGACCTGGGTGACAGCCCAGAATGCATCTCGAACAACGCATTATGAATGGTTTTACTAAAAAAAAACCTAGATGTTTGCGTCGCCATATTAAATGTGATCGAAACCCAACTTGCCTTGTCCAGAAGCGATGATCGGCACAGGCAGGTTGTAGTAGAAGAAGGCATACGAGATGATGAGAAAATCCATGTAGCTGCGATGTGTTGGCAACAGGATGACAGGATAATTCGGTACCAGCTTCCTGACCTGTAAGTTTTAGAAGGCTTCAAGAATTAATACACATTGCACACGCCGTTAACATTTTCTGAAAATGGAAAACGGGAACTCACAGCCTCGACACCATCGGGGTTAACGAATACGCTACGGTAGATTCGCTTCCAGCTCTTGGAGAGCAAGATGCCAAAGATGCGGACCGTTTTCATCGAGAAAGCATGGCCCATCTGGTCGAGTATTTCTGCCGCCTCTTGCTCGACTTCCATCCGTGTTCTTCCAGATTCCGAAACAACCTAAATAAAGCAAAGAGCAGAAAAAATGTTCCCATTGAAGTGGTTTCATTTAGTGACAGTATGCACTAGGGGTAATGATTTATTTTGGATCTGATCATTTTGGTAATGATTTATTTACCAGCTATTGTAAGTGGCATATGTCAGTAAAAACGTAACTATTTCATCTACAATCAGCCTCAAAAATCAAATTTGTTCATTTGGGCTGATTTGAATGCTTTTCACTTATCCAAACGAGCCAGCAATACTTTTAGTCAAAATATGAGGTTGTGGCGCCAAAACATATCAGTGACACAAGATCTAATTTTGGATTCAGGTCCAAAACACGAGATCAGCAGGTTTACCAAGTATACAATTGCTAAAATATTATCTTCTGAAACTCCTTTTACAAAAACATTACCATTATTCGTGGTATCGTATGTTGCCAATATTTGCAAAGGAGCATTTGATAACTTTTATTTCTAGGCTATATCAAAAAGTCAACAACAGCTCTGAGCACAATCAACTATTTGAAACAGGTTGGAATTTGAGAGACACAAGTAGAAACATTTTAGGGAGCTGTTTACTCTATGACTTTTGAAAAGCCTTTTCTGAAGCCTGTATTTCTGGTAGGGATTAAAAAAACATTTTAAAAATGCGTGTAAATATATCATTTGTGGTCTTGTGTTTCTAAATTAATATTATACCTGTATTACTGTACTAAAACAATATAAGCTAAAACTGAGATCAAATTTTTAAAAAAATTCGCCTAAGGCGTTTCCTTTATTATTAGGAAAATAATTATTGACTACAATTGTGGCATAAAATCTGCCATCATTTGTAATCTGGTTTTCAAACATTTTCGCCTATGGCATTTTTCTGAGCCCCCAAATTTTTGTTTCATTTTGAGAAATCATTATTTTACTGGCTAGCCTGGCTAGCCATGTGAAAAGTATTGTAGGTTTGTGGAATTTCCCAGATATTATCAAAGTCAATTTATTTTCCCTGACGCTTCCAGGTTTTCCAGGTCTAGGGGAACCCTGATTATTCGCACATAATCAGGCCTATGCGCATCCCCTCATAATTATAACTTGATTGCAAAAGCGTCGATTCACCTGCAAGAATCGAGTAAAAATGTGTTTTTCTCAGAAACCAAATGTGGAATTTAAAATCGGAAAAATGTGTTTTGTAGACAATTTATTCCTGTTTATAATTCGCCTAGTGTGAAAAGGATTTCTGCTGAGTTTCTCTGGAGAATAGCCTGCAACTTGTGCGGCTACTTCTGGTGTAGTGATCATTTTATCAAGAAACCATTAATTAACAATATGTCTGGATGTGTGTTCATTAAGCTCTGGTAATCAAATTGCATTCAGAAACACTTTTATAGCCACGTGGGTACAAGAATGCATATCATAAATATTACAAATTTGGGTTGCTTTAAGTTTGGCATTTTGCGCCTCAAATATGCATATGGATTTTTATGCAAATAAGGCGAATTATAAAGAGGAATAAATTGTAAAAAAACACATTTTTACTCGATTCATGCAGGTGAGTCGATTTTTTGCACGCAAGTGTATTTCTTTTGGTTCAAACGATAGGCCGAAAAGTGTGTCAGCTTCAATATGGTCGTAATTACAGGAAGACATCGTTGCAGTGCCGCACCCAAGGGGGGGGGGGCTGACGGGGGCTGCAGCCCCTCCCGAAATTTTCACTTTTTGGTAGTAATTTTTTCTACACAAAAAAAAATTCCGAAATTTTGTCATAGGACATGTGGTTCAGCACCCCCCAAAATAAAATCCTGCGTACAGCACTGCATCGTTGCAAGATTTTTGTGGCTGTTACTGTAACCAGATTTAAATTTGAGTATGTGGTTGTCTCTTCTGTGTCATTAATCATTTTTAATCGATTGTTCATTAAATTGACACGAACCCATTGTTACGTAAGTTATAGCTGTCTGTTATCAGATCAATACCCATTTGGGCCGTAAAGGTCGATGTCTGTTTATGCCGTACGTGTTGTTTAAGAACATATGAGGTGTAAGCAGCTAGTGCACACTTTGCTGTTTGGAAAACAATTCAAATGCGTGTAGGCTTGGGTTTAATGAGGCGGTAAATTTGAAATTAGCTTAACTGAATTTCCTTGTCGAACAGTGGGTGTCTATAGGTTGGCCTTGCATAGCGTTCTTTGCCTCATAGATAGAATCTGTTGCCATGACAACATCAAGTTGCAGCATCCGACTTTTTATTGGAAATGGGCTGCATGTTCGTGCTTCACTCTGACAACCTCGTGAATTATAAGCTCGCTTCTGGTTAAAGGGTTTAATTTGAAGTGTACATAACACCGTTGCCACGTTGGCCTACATGTATTCTGTTTATTTTTTCCAAATGACATCAACTTGTTATTAAATCATTTAGGCTCGGCGCACACTGAAACACACAGACAATGGTAATACTGGAACGTGACAACGAGACCCGTGTGGGGTTTGGCGCCCAGATAGGTGATAAATGGCTGACGCGTGAGCATTGCATAAGGAGCACGACATTGACGTGTGTGTGATATGAGTGACATGCTAGCAACATAATATCGATGATGCACATGTACGCGTAAAACCTAAAACATATGTGGCATACCATTGTGCATCATTGTCATGTCCATATCACTGTCTTGCTCGTTACCCGTCGTCAGCCATATATCACTACTTCGGCGCCGAATCTGAAACTGATCTCGTTGTCACGTTAATTCCAGTATTATCATTGTCTGTGTTGTTTCAGTGTGCGCCGCGCCTTAAGTACCTGAATGAAGTTATCCTCTAGAAGATAATTAAACAATAGCATCGTTTTGGCGATGCTTTGTCTTTTGCTTTTGGTACAGTTCCCCCAGACTTGGAAAACCTGGAATTGTCAGGGAAATTGGAAACGCCTGGAAAACCAATAATGCATTTTGCATTGATGGTTATTGGTGTTAACGCAAAAATCAAAAGATGGCATGTTGTAGAAGCAAATTAATAATGAAATTGTCAGTTTGAAAAACTAATCTAAATTTGCTGTTTCCTATAATGAGAATGTTCTTTCTCCTGTTTAAATAATATGCAATGATTATAGCATTCCTTACACCATATATTGTCAATGGCCAGGGTGGACAACAGGTTTGTTTTAACACTGAATTAGTGACGAACATTGAAAATTTCGTCTCTGGGGAAAACCTCAAGTTTTCGTTAGCATTGGTTTTCGTAACCCTTTCCTATCAGAAAATGCCAATTGGAATTACTCTTTCTTAAGATTGAATTTGTATTTTTATTCGAGTTTAAAAGGGTCAAGTACAGTACGAACGACTCGTGACATAAAAGGCAGCCATATTAGACGTGTCTCGCAAAGGAAAACGGAAATAAAAGCAAAGGCCTGAGTCTCCCGGTATCATTATATTCCTGTATAGGGGCTCATTAACCCAAATAGAATGACTTGCTTTGAAAGGGTATAGGTCCACAATGTTGGTTTTCATGAAAATGGAATCTGCCCAGCATCCCAACCCCTTTATCTTCGATCACTCGAATCCTCCGCTTGCAGCGCCCAGTTTACAGGATGTTTATTATTTCGTGTACATGTAGCTGGCCTGTGACATCCATTTATAGCCGCAGTGTGTACGTATTGTCTCACGACTGGGTGTTGTGGTTTATGTTCACTAAATTGCCTCAGCCAGTAACTGCTTTTCATCAGACCAAGCCAAACGAGCAGTAACGATACAGGCTGAAGGGTGTGCCGAACCCGTCATAATATATAGAGTGAACTCCAGAGTTGCTTTCACTCTTGTGCTTGTGCTTGCAAGAGACCAGCCGGCTTTCTTGACCAATTTAACATTTTTAATTAAAACTAGCCTAGGCTCGATGGTGGATGGCAGCCTGCTGCATTTCGGTCCTTTCCCCGTCAGTCTCATACATGTACCTGCATTATGTTAGCTTTTATGTATGTCGAGACGTTGCATTTGAAATCTATTAAAAGCATCTGCGACCCGGCAATTTCTTTTGTACGCGCTTGTGAGAGCGTTAAAAATGTCCATTCGCTCGATTTATCTGGCGAGGGCTTAGCTGACGTACTATTTGTGTGACACTACGATTTTCTACGACAATCCTTAAGAATTTTAATTACATTCTACCAACAAAATGGATAATCGATTTTCAACGTGGTGCACGCGATAACAGTTTTAAATATTGTGCATTAGTGTATGTCGGCGAATGATCCTTCCGTAATCCTCGTTAAATTCCAGTTTCTCTGGCTTGTATTCAGTTTTGAGAAATGCACGTATACGAACAATTAGGCAAACCTGCCTTTAATTTGGCCCTCCAGTGATCCCAGTCTCAACATTGGCACCTTTACAAGTTGCATTCTTTTTGCTTCACGGTTAATACAGTGTTTGTCGAATAATATCTTTTAGACTTTTATCATGGCCTAATATTGTGTTAAATTTCATGTAAAAGGCCAGGGAAATTGCTGAAAAATTGTCAGTGAAATCGACCTACAGGAAAGGTCAAGGGAATGTCATGCAGGAAATGCCAGTGAATGTCAGAGAGATAGAGATGGTTTATTGTTATTTTTAAACCAACCTTTTAAAAAGGTAAAGCATTCAGGGCATGAAAATAAACACTATTATACCGGTAAGGCCTAATATTGTGTTATATTTCATGTAAATTGCAGGAAATTGCTGAAAAGTAGCCAGGAAAATCAACATTAGAATTGAGGTGGGAATCCTTTTATAACACATAGGCCAAGTCATATTCATCTGTGGAGTTTTGCTGTCTCATTTTAATTTCTCTTAACCTCACCAATGATATTCATATTGAGTTATGCGGTACTTTACTCGGTAATTGCATAACGCTGTTTGATTTTGGTACTTTCTACAAGGCCATCTTGTCTGCATCAACCACAAGTTTTGTTAGTTGCTGCTACTAAATTTTGATGTGCTGCACTGTTTAAGCCGAGCAGTTGAATCTGCACCGTTTAAAGTCGAGCAGTTGACCACATAAGTTAACCACATTAGCCGGTAATAGCCTGGACGTATTTTGCAAAATTGCCTGACAATATCCTAAATCATCACAAATTACTTCTGGAGACGAGCCAGGCACATGCTCAGGAGTTTCGGGCTTCATCTATTTTCGAAATAAAAGCAGTGATATGTCCAAATATATTTCTCTCTCTCGGTATTTACATTGGCACAGTGAAAGTCCTGCTCTTTTGATATTTTTTTTCGTTCACCATGGTCGACGTCCAACTGTCAGATCCTAAACTTGACACGCCTTCGAGATGGACATTCAATGATGCGACTGAATTCTGGCCGAGTGTGGACAATGAATTATCGAGCATCGGTGGTCGATTGACCGTGAGTGAGAGAGAAAGAGAGATCAAGTCAATCGAAAAGGAAATTCACTTTTGACATCGATAATGGTGACATCTCTGGCCAACACTTATCGCCTGCCTTAGTAGCTGCTGGTCGATTAGGGATGTTTCGTTGGCTTTTGGAAGCTGGAGAAACCCATTTCGCTATTGATGTCACATTTATGGCGAGAACTGAATGGAAAAAGATACTGCTTGAAACGAGAAACATTTCTGCGATTTAACTTCCCACAGCCGTCTCCTATAAAGTTGGTCGTTTTTCCTGCCTGGGGTTATTAATGCCCGGAATTCTGCGAAGTTTAAAATGTTCTCAGTGCACGTTCACACCAGCAGGCATGTGGCCAGTGCGGAAAAGGATGAAAAATGCAGGAAAAGTGTGAAAAAAGGGAAAATTATACTCTTGTGTGAAAAATTGGGACAAAATGACAACTTGTATGAAAAGTACATTGGAAATGAGCTTCAACCATGGAATTCCCCTCAATTCAGGTCCATAATTTCATAGAAACGTACTAAAACGTAATTATTTCTTATACCAGTCTTTCAAACAAAATTGCCTATGGCGTTCTTTTTATGACGAGTACGCCTATTTCTGAGAATCTTAAAAATGCATGTGGTCTATGTGTAAAAATCATTTCCATGAAAGTACACTTAAAATTCATTTTTGGTCAATTTTTTTAAAAGAAAATTCGCCTACGACGTTCTCTTACATATTAATATTTACATCCATACAATTTTGTTTTGGAAAAGTAAGCTAAAATGCGAAATTTTTCAGAATGTGTGAAAATGTGAAAAAATCATGTATTTACATGTGAAAAACCAGACGAAATTTTTTCAGAAAAATTTGAAAAAATCAGACATTTGCATTTGATTTGCATGTGAAAATATGTGAGTACCCAAATAATTGCTTGCAAAAAAAATGTGACAAATATCAGATAGTGCTACTAGGATGTGAAAAATTGTAAACCGCCTGACTACACGCCGCGCCGCGCCTGCACCAGTCGACCTACTAGTATACAAGCTAGCCAGCATACGAACGTAGGATATACACGTCGAAAACTCCTACGAGCCGTTATTAATGCCCATGAATAAATTTTCATTTTTGGTTTAATGAATTTTTCATGCCTTCTTCTGGAAATCTTCGTTAGGCGCAGAATTCTTCGCTACCAAATCATGGGGGTGCTCCCCCCCATTACGCATTCATAACATACTATTGTCCAAAATGCATAATGAAGCAAAGATTTTTAAAATACAGTGCTAGAGCTAGCGTCGAGCCATGAATTCCTTCATTCGATGTGTAGTGCATTGCGACGATTTTTTTTCATAAGTCGATGAAAGCTGTGATCTTTGGAATAATGAGCTTGCTCCCAACTGCGTGTTACAGACTACTGTATACAGTACTCCAATTTATTACCTGAATATGCAATTTAAACGTGGTTGAGTAATTTGGCTCATGATTGCTGTCGTCGTTGTTGTGGTGGCGACGTGGAGCACCAGCATAGTGCAGCAGCATTGATTTTTCCATCTTTTCAAATATAGGCCTAGAAATCCAAATGTTTCATGCTTTTTGATAGGCCCACAGTTCTATCTGCTTTTGTTGAACGCCACTGACTAGAAATTTATTAAAGATAAACCTATTGACCTGATGGAAGAGCAATGGCTAAACTCCTTTCAGCAAAATATATATGGACCCTTTCCTTAAACTTCTTTCGCTTGCTTCATTTATTCTTCGCTGTAGCCATTTATATGACCATCTCATCCATGAAGATTACAACAGCGTTATCTTTGAGTTGTTTTCACATCCAGCCTTGTTAACAACGTACCAACAGCTCGAGTTTAAAGATGCTTAGTGTACCTTTCGTCATGAACTCAACAGTACATGTATTTGGAAACTTTAGACAGGGATGTGGCCAGTGTGAAAAATTGGGGAAAAAATGGCAATTTACATATATGTACAAAAAATTTATTTGAAATGAATTTCACAAGAAATTCAGCATAAAACTGAGGAATTCCACTCCATATTCAGGTCCTTGTTTTCATAAAACATGTACTAGATATAAAAGTTGATTATTTTTACCAGTTTTAAAAAAAATTGCCTATGGCGTGATCATTTTGAGACTAATATTTCTAAGAATGTTTAAAATAATTCATTGTATTTAAAAATGATTTACATGACAATACAGTTGGAATCCATTTTTAGTCAATTGAAAAAAAAAAATCGTCTTGATTCACGCAATTTTTTTAGAAAAGCAAACTGAAATCTACCATTCGTGGTCTAGTTTTGTAAAAAAAATTACATATGGTGTTATTAACATTGTAGGTGGGTTTCGGTCCGTAGTTTGAGAATTACTGTTATAGTTCTTGAAATAACTATCGTTCTTGAAATATCTATTGTTAAAAAAATGTGAAAAATTGTATACCAGTTGGCCACATGCCTGCTTTAGAACTTACGATCAACATAATATTACATGTATGTTTATTTCCACACTGTAGACCTACTGATGTAATAAAAACAATGTAACACGTTTTATGAAATTGAAAGCCATGCTTTGAATTTTTCATTTTGAAAGAATAACTTATGAGTAGGCCTAATGAAATACAACCTCTGCTTGATACTCGCGCGTTGAATTTATAAAAATGAACGCGATTTCCTTTTACATGCTATGTTCCAGTATTTCTTTTACTAGCCTTATTTGCAGGATAACCTTAGGCCTACTTCGTCGTTGAAAATATTTTTTGCTGTTTTCTAAAAATGCGATATGTGTAGTTTCGTGCCGTTGTGATGTGGGTGCACTAAAATGTAAATATCAGAGCTCGCCCCTATATCTGGGGCTGTTATGAGGGATGTTATGTTCTGAGGGATGTTATGTTCAAATTTACTCCTTCCATGGACTTTCGGCGACTGCGAAGTAAAGTCGATATTTAGTCCTTTGACCGACCCCTCGGCATCTACTCGCAACAGCATCTCAAATAAAGATAGTCTGAACGAAGCTCACCTTAAATAGCAACTTCTGCAAGCTTTTCTAAACCCTTTTGCACAATTCGTGATGTTTTATTAGTTTTTTTTCTATTTAAAGATCACGTACATGTACATGTTGATGCATGAGATGCGCCACTGAACAGGGAACTCTATCGGCTTTATAAAGTGCCCTGTAAGGCGACTAACTCCGTCATATACGCAAATATTTTTGCTATCATTTTGAAGAGTGCTCAGAGAAATCCCATCAACGTAAAATCGCAAAATAATTGAGAAACCCAACTTCATATTTTTTTCTCTTGCAGAAGGGCTTGTGAACGCCACTATACTATATAGCTGTTTTTTTCATTACGTTATGCATTATGTGCTCTCTTGCTGACGGTGCATTTTATGACAGCATTTTCTTGCTTAACTGGTTCGGTGATTTCATTTTCTGCGCTGTGCAGCGTTGCATTTGGATTGTGTAACATTTGCTTATCTACGAAGCTCTTTGCAGAAAGGTGTAGAGATTGTTGGGTAGAGGCATAGGTCCTCTCAACATCCTCTTCTTAATTTTAAAATACACGTGGTGTTTCTGGTGAGACGATCAATGCGCAAGAACTAGGGGAAGGGGGTTGAGCATTGCTGCGAGCATGACCAGCATATCTTCATGGCTGGGAAATTCTTGGTTAATTCTAATAATCTGCTTTTGCTCCATACATCCTTTACTAGTGCTGTCTCCACCCGGATTGCCGATGGCGCCACAGCTCTCTTAAAGGGCCCTTCAAATGAAGACGCCTGTTTTTTCAGTGTTTCAGTATAACAAATCCTTGCGGGGTAGCATTTTAACCCTGGTAGAGTCTACCCAATATCCACTTGCTGTCCTGATCTGAGTGTCCATACCGCTTCTAACCATTAATTTTTTCCGCTTCATTTTTAGGTAAACGAACAAAACATGAACAAAGACGGTGCGTCTGAAAGAGGTGGCATTAACGACCACGTTGCCAATCACAACAACCATGGAACAGCAACGCCATCTGCTCCCGTGTCATCAGCGTTGTCTTCATCGTGCACTATGCGCAAATTGTCTTCCTACGTGTCCGCAGTACGGCCATCGTCGTTCTTCGGCTCGTTCATTCCGGTAGCTCTGGGATGTGCCCTGGCACACAAGTCCACGGGCAACTTTAATTTTTACATCTGGGTAGTCACGTGTCTGACGGCCCTCTCGGTGCACGCAGCTGGCAATGTTGTAAATACCTACGTCGACTACCAGAAGGGCATCGACAGCAAGAGGAGCGACGATCGCACCTTGGTTGATAAAATCCTCACCCCCGGTGAAATGGTGCACCTGGGCGCTTTCTTGTACTCTGTCGGATGCCTCGGCTTCATTCTCTTGGTTCAGTTATCCCCTGCCAAGATGGAGCACCTGGCCTTGGTGTACTTCGGGGGACTCTCATGCTCATTTTTATACACGGGAGGCATAGGTCTCAAGTACATCGGCTTGGGGGAAGTGCTGGTGCTGGTCATCTTCGGACCCGTGACTGTGCTCTTCGCCTACATGGCCCAGACTGGGTCCCTGCATCACGTGACTTTGTACTACGCAATGCCTTTAGCCCTCAACAACGAAGCCATAGTGCACAGTAACAATACCAGAGATATGGAATCTGATAAAAGGGCCGGTATAGTCACTTTGGCCATACTGATTGGCCTCGCGGCGTCGCACGTGCTTTTTGCAGGACTACTTTTTGTTCCCTACATTGTCTTCACGGTGATCGGTCTTCGTTACACCCCCTGCTTTCTCTTGCCTCTCATCACTATTCCTCACGCCTTCCAACTGGAAAAGCAGTTCCGACAAGGAAATTTGCAGTCATTGCCTCAAAGTACAGCTAAGCTAAACATCTATTTCGGCCTCTTCTATGTGCTGGCCTGCGTGGTGGCCCAGCCTGGCCAACTTCCGGGATTGTAGATTGGTCGCCACGCCTGTTGAAATAAGTGCTTTCGAGTGTCTTTACTGAGTTACTACATCCATGGTTTTTCACTGTGGCCCGGGTGCTACCAAAGGCAAACAGTGGAAACCTACATGTAGCACGGGAAACGAGAACGGTACGTAAATGTGTGAAATACTAGTAACGAAGGAGTTTTTTTCGAGCACTCGTATGACAAATCATTGATTTCAATTTGTACGTTAGGCAACACCAGTAGTGCACTGATAAAAAAAAATTATTATTTGCACAGTTACCCACTGAATCTGTAAAGTATGGACTACAATTTTTGCCCGTGCTTTTTTTTATTCTATTTTAATTCGGCCATAACTTGGCAACTAAATCACTAATAAAATGAGACTAGGCCTGTTGATTCTAGATCATTTAATGTAATGTTAGCTTGTCTCTGTTTTCTCACTGAAATATTAAAACTAGGCATAGAACACTTGCTGTGCGCATTTGTGAAAATCGCTTAAAATCGTTTGGTATCGCAATTTTGTATAAATATTTTGTACTGTCATTATGCAAACAGTGGACACTGTCAACTTATGTAAGCAATTTTGTATTGTGACATAACTCCGATTGGATCTTTTCAGATAACGAAAAACGGCCCTTGTAGTTTGATTGCTATTTTGAGCATCGACTGAAACGTAATGAGCCAGTATTGGCATTAGTTAAGTAAAAATTCATGCTTGCCGTCTCAGAGCAGCCAATAAACAAGAGAGGCATTTATTGTGATTATTGAGCGAATATATTTCTGTAGAAGATATGCCAGGTATCAACTGTTGTTTTTTGTTGGTCTTTTACATGCGCTACTTTTTCAGTATCAAAATTCTTGGTTTACCCACGTCAACCACAACTGACACCTGCAGACAAAGTCATGGTGTTATCCTCCATTTTATGATGGCACATGAGAGTTTGTTTAACAACTCAATATTTGAAAAGTTCAAAATGTATTGGTAGCCGCTTCATAATTCCAACGTGAGGAAATTACGCCGATTCGCAATTGTAGACTTAGTTGGATTAATGTTTGTTTGTTGTTGTCACAGCTACAGTTGTTTTTTGCACTGCTATTTCTCACGAACAATTGACATTTTTAATACAGAGTCTATTTATTCTTTAATTTTTTTTGAAGCACACTTACATTCATGCAAATTTTGCTGTTCAGGCAGTTTTGTGTAAAACTCACTGAGTCATAGCGGACTGTTCAGCACATTTCCAAACAGAAATCAACAGCTGACCTCTGTGATATGATTGACCTCGTAAATTTTGTGTTATTGAATGTTTTACTCGATCCTTCATAGAACAATCAGGTCTTTGTTAATTTACTAGTGGACAAAATAAAGCGAAACAAATATGTTAATTCATCTCAATTTACGCTTCATATGCGCCTTTTAAGTTATTCCCATCATTTGCCGCTGCAGAGGTGAAACTGAGCCAACCTCTTTTGCATCTTTGTTATTATGATCTATTTTGTGAAAAAAAATATATTGGGGATATTAAAGGAGCAATATGAATTTCCAATTATGCTCCATAACCTGTTATCCTCTGCAAGATACATTTTACCAGTTTTGTGCAATACCATTTTCACTATGCTTACTGCCCACTATTTGCATAAATTTAATAAATCACGAGTCCTGTTTAATTGATTAACTCTCCCTGTGATTTCAAAATTACTGTATCTAGTTCATATCCATGTGTAACAGTGTTTTGTTTCAACCTATAAGGCATTTACCTAAAGTTTCAGATGGATAACTTGGGTTTTTCAGCATATAGTGCTGTTTTTTTTTTTTCGATCAATAGTTTGGTGTAGGCAACATGAATATTAAGCGGAAGTTTTTATTAAACTTGCAAGGTCCCTTCCAATAAGAGGCGGAGTTACTTCAGAAAACAAAAAAAAATATTTGATCTGAAATTCAGATTTACCTAATTATAAAAATGTGAAGTGAAATCCCCCAAGCCCCTTAAAAAGCAAATTAAAAAAAAACGAAAAGAAACTTGCTATGGAATGGGAGTCTTCATCCATTACTGGAAAAGTATCTTTTCAAGTAATTCCCAGTGGATTTTCAGTCGATAATGGGATGTGTTTATCGGGTCAGAAATGATTGAATGCATTTTGCCATCACCTTGCTAATCGGAGGGATTCTCCTTGTCATAGTTATAGAATGAAACTATAGACGGCTGAACTGAGAGGAGATTTTGTTTGGCGCCAGCCACTTTTGTATCAATCAATACCTTTCAAGAAAGTGGAGCTCTCAGTATCTTAAAGAGTATCGGGAGTTTCCAACTTGGCAACATAATGCGTATCAACTTGGCACTTCTGGTACCTTTTTTCTTGCCTGTACCCCAATATCCGAGCCATTAACAGATATTGTTATGGGTGTGGTTAATATACATGTAGGTAATTTAGTTAACCACATAAAAAGCATGGAAAGATGCCTGTCATCCTGCAGTATGCATGTGTACATTCATCCCTCAAAGCGCCATTAATCCATTGCAGCTAGGTATCTTTTGCAATTAGATGTACTGAAAAAGCTTCGCATAGTGTATGATTACAAACAAGTGGATTCAATTATGATTGAATTCAATCCGATCGAAACAGTTAATTTCCAATATTTTAAATAATATGAATTAATTGAAACTGGTTATTGCACTATAAAATGTTGAAATAATGAATTGAAACTGGTTATTGCGCTATAAAATGTTAATAAATGAAGGAAAATATATGACGGATCATGTGCACTTGCAATCTGCAATTTTGGCAAAAGCTAGAAATTTATACCTCATTCCATCTCTTTACTGCCGAATCTACTGATAAGTAGAAATTTATTATAAATTTAAACGCTTCATATTCTTAATTTTCAGGGGACAATAAGAAAGAGCGTTGGTTGGCAAGTAAAAATGGGGTTCGCAATCCTACACTGTACAGTTACGACGATGATATATGGATATTACGAACGTTGTGTATTAAGTACCTCATTTTATTGGATCTTTGAATACACAGATGGATTCTGAAAAGATATAGCTTCGAGGATCCCAGGCAGCAGTTGGCCGAAATATTGATCCATCCCACGCAGCCTATTTCGAAACACTACCACCATCTTCCCCCAGAATTGTCGGACTTAGTCAATCAATAAGTACATTAGTTTTTACTTAGGCGTCTCCTCAGAAACTAAGATCTCTAGCCAATTTAGTGGAAAAGAATCCTGTCCTTCTAAGGGAATTGAAGGTGGGGCTACCATTATGAATCTAATGCAACATTTGATGCTAGTACGCGCTGGCTTTGTGTTCATAAGCTTTCACAAAAATTTATGTTGATCAATAAAAAGAAAGTTTCAAGAATTCTCACTTTACTGACAAGTAACATCAGTATTCAACAGCTTTAAACTTGACTGGTTGGAATAACCTGACTGCAGTTTACCTAGGATCATATTGATATTAATAATTAAATGTAAGTTGCATTTCGCGTGCAGCTCTTACCTACACCTACCTACTGTATATTCCTTTCGGTAAAAATACATATTATTGTCATTACAATTATCAATGAAAAGGTATCGAAAATAAGTTAAATTTAAAAAAAAATTAATCTCAAATTTGACTTTAACTGCTAATTATTTTCATCTGCACTTTTTTAACTTAGACGCGTGCAACCCTCTTGTGTACTTGTACAGTGTATATCCAATTAGAAAGTCTCGCAGTATTTTAGTGCCAATTAGATACTTCAACCTTGTTTGGACTTGTAAAACAATGTAACGACGTCATTTCTCTTTTCAATTAGGCTTGATGGAAACTGACAATAAAGAAAGCCAGCATACTTTTATTGAAAAATAACAAATGAGATGCATCTGGTACTTAATCATTGTTGCCAGATGAAAGCAATACAACTGCTTCGAATTTTTTTCTTGATAGAAAGTCTCCAATGCGCACCCAACTTCTATTAACTTTTATCCGATTTCGCGGAAGGAAATGTCAAATTAAATCAGAGTTTAATCAATTCAGTAAGGAAGACGAAGCTACGAGCCGCAGACCTGTATTGATGCAAAGCATACATCAGTTGGCTAAAAAATCCTGAAAACGCCTACTACAGTAAGGCGAAGATATTGCGTTTTATCTCGTGAGACGGAACTCGGTAATTAATATTTATCATATTACGTCATTATTTAAAGTCTATGCTTGTTTTATGCAAGAATAATTACTTCAATTGTTACTTTTAATATTAGTGTTTTCACAGTAAGCACTTAACTAAAATAAAGCCTAGTCTTTTCGATTTAAAATAACTAAAAGTATAACAAAAGGTTGCAATGAAGTTTATTCAGTACAGTCTCTTTAGTCTTTATTGCTATCATTTCTGTCCTGAACACTGCTAGTAGATTTCTGCAACTTTACAATTTTCAGCTTCATTAAAAATTGACTATCATTCTAAATAACAGTTTCCCTATTGCGTAAAATTTGATAAACGATTTTAATATTGATTCACTCTTCAAAACTGCTCACGAATGACTACACATAAAATCTCAATGCGGATTCTTGAACATTTATTTCAGAGATTCAAACTTATGCATCTCTGTTATCGAGCTGGTAAGCGGCTGGCTTCGAGGATGCTTTCGTAAGTACTTTTTTAGCACTAAAGTTCAATAAAATATATTTATCATTCAAATAAAATAACGTCTACGCACCATGTATTTTTATTGATATTTGATGTACATGTATGCCTAGCAACTTTTACCGAGACAGCAGGTCAATTGACACAGTTCATTTTAATATAACATGATGCTCAAGTAAATTCTTTGTCCATATTGTTTTAAACTCTGATAACCATAGAATTAAGTTAGTCTCTTTCATGAATTTTTTAATGCAAAAACTATACGTGAGGCAATTGGCGAAGAATGTGCATTCATTCCTGCCCTAAATAACAGGGAAGTAAAAACTAATTTATTTGAAATTGTCAAAGTATTTTTTAATTACAAATTTATTTATTACGACCTTTACGAAAACATTTAAACCGATCTACCGGGGCGCTCAAGGGCCGAAATTTGGAACACATCTAAAATTCACCCAACATTTCATGTCATTTAGAGTTTACAGAGCAAAGTCGTCTTTTTCCCAACAAATTTACAGCTTTCAACTTTTAAAAAAATGCATTCGAAATCCTGCCTGGAATGCTTATTATGAGTTTTTCTTGACGCCTTACATGTATTTATCGATTCAAAGACACATGCGTTTATGCGTTAGATCTAAACATTAAAATTCCAGCATGATTCCAGCTAGTGTTAATGAAATATTTCGTTCAAACGCTTTGGCGGGGAAAATTTCAAATTGCGGATTTTATTACGTCACAGAGCCAAGAAACTAGAAGAAGCGAAATATCCGAACGCAACTCTGACAAGGACATAGGGTAACCTTCATCTCGTTTGACGGTCATTCGGTTATATTTCGTAGAGAGGTTGAGCTAACCGCATACACTAATTTTTTGGTGTTACGCTGATTTTGAAACGTTTTTCCAACTATATAAACTAAAAAATGTCTTCAAGCCGAAGGTTTTTCGTCGGTGGCAATTGGAAGATGAACGGAGATAAAAGCGGTATTGATGAAATTGTCAATTTTTTGGTAGCTGGACCTTTGGACCCTAAAACCGGTATGTACTGTACGTATGGCGATGAGCCTGACTTGAGTTGCTAGAAGAGATCATAGATGAGTTCGTCCTGAATTTCGATAATTTGCAAAGGTCCCAAGCCGCGCGCTCTTCCTGAGATGTGTGGTCACTTGATCATATACATGTATACCATTAGACTTTGGGGCGTTCGTCCATGAAGGTCGACTTGGGGTCAGGATGGGACCAATTTTCTGCGATAATTTTGCAATGTAATTTACGGTGTTTTCTTTGATACTGAAATGGGAAATGTATCTGGTAGGATATGAGGCAGAGTTGTACATATGTAGCTGAAGCACAATTTCCAAATCTATACTGTCATCAGGAAGTTGACAGGAACCTTTGCGTGGTGAAGAGATGCATGGCTCATCATGATTTACCTGTTTTAATTCCAGAAACGGTTTGTGGTGCCCCAGCAATATATCTAGACTTTGCAAGGCAACATTTGCCAAAAACTATTGGAGTTGCTGCGCAGAATTGCTACAAAGTAGCAAAGGGTGCATTCACTGGAGAAATAAGGTAATGCCAATATAAATTTTTTTTTTTATCGGTTTGATTTGTCATAATAAAGTGATTATTTCGAAAAGCCCTGCGATGATCAAAGATGTTGGTGTTGAATGGGTAATTCTTGGACATTCAGAAAGAAGACAGATTTTCCATGAAAGCGATCAAGTATGTCTAGCATTATTCATATTCATTATCTAGTAAGTCAAATTTATATACCCGATTGTGAATGTCCATGCATTTTTTAACAGCTCATTGCGGAGAAGGTAGAGCATGCATTAAACGAAGGATTGGGTGTTATTGCATGTATCGGAGAAACACTGGAAGAACGAGAAGCGAACAAAACGGAAGAAGTAGTTTTTCGGCAACTTGCAGCAATCAAAGGTATGAGAAATATTTTTGACATTGTAAAACGTTGATTTAACTTACTAACTCTTTTGAATGATTCTTAGAAAAAGTCAAGAACTGGAGTAAAGTTGTGGTTGCCTATGAACCAGTTTGGGCTATTGGCACTGGCAAAACAGCTACACCACAGCAGGTTTGGAATTTGAGATAGCCTTCTTGAAATTTTTCTTTTGATTTTACTAATTGTTTTCTATGATTCAGGCTCAAGATGTACATGCCAGTCTACGCAAATGGCTGATCGATCATGCTTCTGCAGAAGTTTCAGCCACTACTCGTATTATCTATGGAGGTAGATTTCCTTATTTTTTCCCATTATCAAACCAATTGGGGCAATCCTTTTTTTTCTCGGTGACTTTCAACTGTTACCTATGCAGATGAGCTGGTTTTGTTTTACATATAATAGTAACTTGACAAGAGTCAGACAACTGGGGAATGACCAAAATGGGGTTGAATTACTTTTTGTTTTATTTTAGGCTCTGTTACATCTGGGAATTGCAAGGAGTTGGCACGGGCAGCAGACATAGATGGATTTTTAGTTGGAGGTGCATCCCTGAAACCAGACTTCGTGGAAATTATCAATGCAAGACAATAAGCTCTGCTGCAGTCTTCGCCAAAATCGCATTTGTTCTACCATTTATCGCTTTGTATAAATTCACGAAATGTGTGGTGCCATTGTTTTATGATTGTAATTGCTAGTCTGATATGAATTTATAATGTTGGTAATTGCGTGGATATTTTGAAAAACTGAAAAACAATCTTATCACAATCCCTGAATGTCTCAATTAAACTGTAACTAAGCAATTGAGTATTTATTTGTGGATTGAATCTCATAAATTGGAAAAAAAAATTGAGCTTTGGTATATTTCAAGTTTGCCGCCTACCATAGGCCTTGCTCCACAAATCACGTGCCTCCTGGAAAGGAATTTATGGACGGTCCGCATTGTTTGCAGACGACCATAATCAGAATTTGCAAATGGCGGTCGTTGATGCATGAGTTCGAAAAGCGGTTTACGACATGAGTATATTATTATATTTCAATGGTGAACAGTGAACGGTAAGTTTTTTTTTGTACTTTTTCCGTAGTTTTGTAACTACATATACTTTATAACAAAATAAGGAGAACTTTAATGATATCGATAACATAATAACAATCCATCGTGTGTTGTGATTGCGAAAGCATTCGTGTTGTTTGTTATGTCACTTTTCATCACTTTCCACCGTTTTAATTGACTTTGGTAGCGTTCGAAAATATAGAATCATAATCCAAATAGTGTTTAGCTAATCGAAATCAGAGAAACGTCGACTGAAGAGGGAAATTAACATGTAGGCTGCATCAAAACATAGTTGATGCTGTTATGAAGTAGGCTACTAGCAGCATATGCAAATTCTAAACTTGATGCATATGGTTATAAGTTCTAAAAGCATTGTAGCATTGGCCTAACAGCAGTCCGAATAAGTTCTATAAATCCACTAGGATTTCCAATAAGAAATGTTCTCCAGGCCGTTATAAATTTCGAAACTTTGTATGAGGGTACAAGGGTCGATCTAACGATTATGAAAGGTCCAAGGAATTTTTGTCCCCTTACTTTCCTATTTCCTGGCCTGCAAGTGACCTCAATAAACAAGCAGACATTTTTCATTTAATTGCAGCAATATAATCGAAAAATACAATTGAAGCTAAAATGATGACTCAATTTGTCACTGGATTAAAAAGTAGGCACGAGGATGTGCGGGCTAAAGCAGCACGAGATCTCTATTATTATGTCACCACTGAGCTTCGAGAAGTTCCGGTTGAAGATCTTACAGCGTTTATGGATGAATTTAATCATATTATTTTTGAAATGGTATCCAGCTCTGACGTAAATGAAAAGAAAGGTGGAATTTTAGCTATAGGTAGGCTTGGTATTAATGTCATCTGAGTACTTTTGAGAGCTATGAATATAGTTTATGGCATGACATTATGCTTTTTTATTTGCATAGTGAGTTTGATTGGAGTTGAAGTTGGAAACACAAGTACCCGCATTAGTCGATTTGCCAATTATCTGCGGAATTTATTACCTTCGAGTGATACCAGTGTTATGGAGTTGGCAGCAAAAGCTGTTGGTCGGGTTGCTCTTGCTAGTGGTACCTACACAGCCGAATATGTAGAATTTGAGGTGAAGCGGGCGTTTGAATGGCTTATTGGTGATCGGAATGAAGGTCGACGGCATGCTGCTGTAAGTATTTGTCTTTTTTTAATGTAAAGTGTTTGTTTGGGTCTTTTGTTTTTACTTAATAACCTGCCTGATTTTGAATTTGGATTAGGTACGAAGTGTAGGTCATTGTTACACCAGTGCATGTGTTTGTTTTTTGCTGCTTATTGTTTTGTATTATTTTTTAGGTTTTTAGATTTTTGACTACATGTATTTATCACCTATAAGAAAATTCATGGGTTTCATGTATCATATATGTGACGAAGTTTTATTCACACCTAGGTGTTGGTATTACGGGAACTGGCCTTAACAACTCCAACATTTTTTTTCCAACAAGTTCAGCAGTTCTTTGATTCTGTATTCAATGCCATTCGAGATCCAAAGGTTAAGCTGATTTCATTAGTTACAATCGATAGCTTTCAAATTATTTGATTTTTATATAAATACTATTATTTGTTATTTACAGCCAGTCATTCGAGAATGCGCCGTTGCTGCATTGCAAGCAGCTTTAGTAGTTACTGCACAGAGAGAAACCAAGGAAACGCAGAGGCCAACATGGTATAGGGTAAGCTTATAAGAATTTATGTCTCGTTCAATGACCAAATGTTACTTTGCCTCAAAGACAAAAAAATTAATGTTACTAAGTCTTGTTTCCTTTCATGAAGCAATGCTATGATGAAGCTATGTATGGATTTGAAGAAGTTAAAGAAAAAGGTGTTAATAAGGATGATAGAGTTCATGGTTCCCTCTTGGTTCTCAATGAGCTTCTACGCTGTAGCAACGCAGAAGGTGTAGAAGTAAGCATTGCTCCTCAAACTATTGTATATGATTACTGTTTGAAGTTGGCCTGTGTGCCCTAAAATTGACATTTTTATAGAAACTAAGGTTGGAACTTGATGACATCATACGCCAACAGTATTTGCACGAAAGGAGTTATAAGGTCGCCAAGAATTTATTTTGTATTGTTATAATCAGTAACTTGTACTTAACGATAATCTTATCAGGTTGTTATGAAATATTTGTAGGATCAAGCTTCACATAGTCGATGGAAAGCACCTCATTTCTTTTCTCATAGTCACAGCCTTCAACAATTAAAACAAAAAGGAAGCGTTAATCCATTTCTAACTGATCCTTTGGGAGGTGCATCAACCAAACCGCAATTGTTTGAAAGTGTAACATGTCGACAGTTGATTATTGAAAATTTTGATCAGGTATCTTATCGGTTAATTATAACCTCAACTCCTAATAATTCGGAAGATCTTATTGAATTGTGTCATACTCCCATTATGTCATACTGATAACTGTTAATTATAATACCTAAAAATTTGTTTGTTTTAAGGTGTGTGAGCATGTACTGAAGCAAAGATCATCTCGTAATATGTACATACAACAAATGCTTTTAGTAATTTTGCCCCGCATGGCTGCATTAAATACATCTAAATTTGTCAAATGGTTAGTAAAATTAAGATTTGACTTTTAATTTTGTTTGAATATATATGTGCATGTTATCTAATTAAGTTTTTTCACAGCTATTTAAGTGACACTATGAACTACCTCCTAAATTGCTTGAAGAGGGACAGAGAGCGCTGTAATGCATTCATTGCCATTGGACTTTTGGCTGTTGCTGTAAGCAACGATATCAAACCTTATCTTCCAAGAATTATGGAAGTGATCAAGTTGGCGCTTCCAGCTAACCTTACACCTTCCAAGTAGGAATGCAAATTCCGTTTATAAATACAGAATGACCTTTTAACCTGAAAAAAATATATTCTTCATAAATGAGGCATTTATTGATGATCAGGGAAAAGTAGCAATTTCAGGCATTCTGTTCTCGGTTATTAATCTTTGTATGAATTGTGATTTTATGGACTACTTATCTTGTATTACAAAATAGACGCAGGGCACCTCTTGTCGATCCATCGGTGTTCAATTGCATTTGCCTTCTTTCTCGTGCTGTGTCATTATCCATTAAAGCGGACATAAAAGATCTTTTGGAATTCATGTTTGCCGTTGGATTAAGGTAATTTTGTGGACTAGATTGAAAAACTAGTTTTATCCTGTTAAGCAATTGTATTAATCATTTTTTTTTCGAAAACTGAAAAAGTCCGGCACTAACTGCTGCCCTCAAAGAGGTTGCTCAACGCATCCCTCAACTTAAGAAAGACATCCAGGATGGTCTTTTAAAAGTACTATCATACATCTTAATGAACAGACCTCTCTGCCATCCTGGAATGCCAAAACACTTGGCAACATCTCCAGTTTTAGGTGAAAATGTTTTTCATTAATTCTGTAAATACTAATTTTAAAGCTACTTCATGCAATGAAATATTCAGTATTTTATTTACTATTATTTTAGTTGACATCTATCGCTCACTATTAATTTTTCTATAATAATAGGCTCCCCATATCTGAATGATTCCAGTGATGTTGCCAGTATCACTCTAGCACTTAAGACTTTAGGAACTTTTGACTTCCAAGGTGAACTGAGATAGATACAAATGAATTCAAATTGGGATCATGAATGCAACTTGACATATCAGCAATTTGTGACCATAATTGTCATCTATCGTGTTTTTGAATAGGCCATTCATTAATGCAGTTTGTCCGCCACTGTGCCGATAATTTCCTTTCGAGTGAGCACAAAGAAATTCGAATGGAAGCTGTGAGAACTTGTTGTAGGCTTCTAGCCCCTGTGTTGCCTGTAAGTTTCCCATGTTTATGAATTTAAATGTTTTGGGCTTATGGTATATGCTATAATAAATGCCTTTACTTTCGATTTAAATCCAGGATTCGGATTCATCCAAGCATCAAAGTCAGACTCTAATGGAGACTGTTGCGAATGTATTAAGCAAGCTATTAGTCGTGGGGATAACTGACACAGGTTGAGCAAGTTGTCATAAGTTGATATGATGAAAGGAAATTGTGTTTACATAATTCCTTTGGTATGGATTCATTTCTCAGACCCTGACATTCGATTTTGTGTATTGGCATCGCTTGACGAATGTTTCGATGACCACCTGGCTCAGGCTGAAAATCTAAGCACTTTGTTTGTGGCTCTGAATGATGAAGTTTTTGAAATTCGAGAGATTGCTATCTGCATCATTGGTCGGCTCAGTAGTCGAAATCCGGCATACGTGATGCCCTCACTTCGTAAAACTTTAATTCAGGTGCAAATCTTAACCTTTCTGTTTTGAATATGGTGACATTTATTTCTGAACAACTGTGACATATCATTAGCTCTTGATAATTACTCTATAGATTTTGACTGAACTGGAACACAGTGGGATGGGACGAAATAAAGAGCAAGGTGCCAGGATGTTAGGACATTTGGTTTCGAATGCCCCGCGTTTGATCCGCCCTTACATGGAACCAATATTAAAGGTAGCAAAAATGTGTTGTATTTAAGCATATTGTGTATTGTTACTGATTTGAGAGCTTACCAGAATGCTTTCTTGAAGGTTTTAATTCCAAAATTGAAAGATCCTGATCCCAATCCTGGCGTTGTTATCAGTGTATTGGCTGCAGTTGGTGAACAAGCACAAGTAAAAAACTTTGCAAATATTAAAAGTTCCAGTTTTATTTTATTTGCTAGGATTATTTTTGCTGGATTGGAACTTGCTCATTTTAGGTTAGTGGCATTGAAATGCG
This sequence comes from Kryphioiulus occultus, assembly GCA_034687865.1. Lineage (NCBI taxonomy): Eukaryota > Metazoa > Arthropoda > Diplopoda > Julida > Julidae > Kryphioiulus > Kryphioiulus occultus. Next base: position 21,066 of record JAQGAF010000520.1, on the reverse strand, counting down.
GAAGTGGGTTAATGAACTTATGCCAATCATACTAGATATGCTTCAGGATTCATCATCATTGCCTAAACGAGAGGTATGTGTTTGATTTATTGTTTTATAGATAATTAGGTGAAATTAATTATGCTGAAAATATGGACCAATTCTAGGTAGCTTTGTGGTCTTTGGGGCAGCTTGTGGAAAGCACAGGATATGTGGTTGAACCATATCACAAATACCCTCATCTTTTAGAGGTTTTACTGAATTTTTTAAAAACTGAGCAGTCGCCTGGCATTCGTAGAGAAGTAAGAACTCAGTAGTTTGTCCAAGTTGAAAGTAATCTCAAAAATTGAAAACAGGAATATACTGCATTCCAATTTTTCATTGTTCCATTTTTTTGTCATCTTTAGGCTCTTAGAGTCCTTGGACTTTTGGGAGCCCTTGATCCTTATAGGCATAAAATGAATTTGGGGCAAATTGACCATTACGGCGATTCGGGTGCTGTTCTTAGCATGTCTGAACCACAGTTGGAACAAGATGCTAATCAAGGTTTTATGCTATCTTGCATGTTTGTGTTTCCACATTAGTAAGTTGATTTTAACGTTTAATTATATTTATTATTTTTTCTTAGATTTAACCACCAGCGAAATGCTAGTAAACATGAGCTCAAGTACTTTGGAGGAATTTTATCCTGCAATTGCAGTTGCAACATTAATGCGAATAGTGCGTGACCCAACCCTTGTGCAGCATCACAGCATGGTAGTTCAGGCTGTCACCTTTATTTTTAAAAGTTTGGGAATCAAATGCGTTCCATATCTTCAACAAGTAATGCCCTCGTTACTAAATGTTATTCGGACGTCTGATAATTCCTTCAGAGAGGTGGCGTATATCATTGAATTTTTTATTCGCAATGAACTATTGCCAATTCACCATCATTGTGGATGTAAGACTTAATCGTATTTCTTTCTAGTTCTTGTTTCAGCAATTAGGGGTCTTAATTGCCATTGTTAATCAACACATTCGCAATTATTTGGATGATATCTTTGGTATTATCAAAGTGAGTTGAATTTTATCAATGTCTTTCTTAAAACATTAATATTTGAAGGTTTGAATACATTTCGCCTTATTGCAGACGTACTGGACTGTTAATAGTCCACTTCAAAATACAATAATTCTTCTGATTGAGCATATTGCAATGGCGCTTGGTGCTGAATTTAAGATCTACGTTCCTCAGCTAATTCCTCATATTTTGAAAGTTCTTCTACACGATACTAGTACAGACAGAAGTGTAACACAGAAGGTGACCGGTGTTTATTAGTCGTAAGAAATTTTTCTAAAGCAATTTTCTCGTCAATTTAACTGATGTAATTCAAAATTTGTATTTTCTCATAGTTGCTGCTTGCTATCCAGAAATTTGGCAATAATCTAGATGACTATTTGCATTTGATTTTGCCTCCCATTGTTAAGTTATTCGATTCCTCAGATGCACCCATTCCTGTTAGAAAGTAATTTACTTGATCCATTGTGAGACAGTTTAGTCTTGTTTTTTTTTTTTTTGACATTTTTAATTTTGTGAGACAGAACAGCCTTGAAAAGCATAGATAGCCTGTCTGAATGCTTGGACTTCACTGAATTTGCATCAAAAATCATCCACCCTCTTGCTCGTACATTGGATTCCACTCCTGAATTACGTTCAGTAAGTGCTGCTCCTTTGACGTGGATTTGTTCAATCTACATCAATAAAGTATTACCAAATTTACTTTTAGTGTGCCATGGATACTCTAAGTGCGTTGGTGGTACAACTAGGTAGAAAATATCATATTTTTATTCCCATGGTAAATAAAGTGATTCTTCGGCATCGAATCGTGCATCAACGTTATGATATTCTCATGTGCAGCATTATTAAGGTACATTTATACGGTTTGAAAGCTTCGAATTTATTTTCACTATTAAATGATGTCTGCTTTTTATAATTTACCATCTGCAAATAAAGGGAACCACACTAGCTGAGGAAGAAATTAATCCGCTTGTGCACAGCTTTCGTCGAACTCGCCACCGTTCAAGAGATCTTGATTTGGGCCAGTCATCAATTGAAGCAGCTACAATCAAGAAATTGCACCTTTCCACGACTAATTTGCAAAAGGTAAGTAAATTAATAATTCTAGAAAAAGACTGAAAACTTTGGCCAACGTCGTCCTCTACAAATAGGCATGGGCAGCAACTAGGCAAGTATCTAAAGAAGACTGGCTGGAATGGTTAAGAAGACTGAGCATTGAACTTTTAAAAGAGTCTCCATCGCCTGCTCTTAGATCCTGCTCTTCACTTTCACTAACTTACAATCAGTTACCTAGGTAAAATTCTGTTTTCTTCACTTTTCAATCTGGACTGCACATTTCTCATATATCTGCTTGTTTCAAACAGAGATTTGTTTAATGCGGCTTTTGTCTCATGCTGGTCTGAGCTAAATGAAGAGCAGCAAGATGAGCTGATTCGCTCTCTCGGACAAGCCTTAACTGCTCAAGATTTACCAGAAATTACGCAGACATTATTAAACTTGGCGGAGTTTATGGAGCATTGTGAAAAAGTAAGGATCTATTATTGCAGTTGACGAATGCATGTACATGAATTCATGAACATTGGCTATGGTTGAGGGACTCATTAAACCTTTTGAAAAAATATCAAATAAACTTATTGTTGCCTTAGGGGCCATTACCATTAGATCCAGTTCTGCTGGGTGAGCGGGCAATGAAGTGCCGTGCATATGCTAAGGCCTTGCATTATAAGGAAGACGAGTTTCACAAGGGACCAACAACTGAAGTTTTGGAAGCTTTGATTAGCATCAACAATAAATTGCAACAGCCAGAAGCTGCGTTTGGAGTATTACTCTATGCAAGAAAAAATCATGGGCATGACCTTGTATGTATCGCTTTTTTAACTTTGATTACTAATCACCTACGGGGAAAGTAATATTCCAGTCATTCTGATATAATTATTAATACGTTTATGCAAATATATGTAAATCAGTTAAAATATTTTCTTTTTTGATTCAACATCTATTCTGAAGTAATGTCAATAATTTCTTGATGTTTTTTCCATTTCAATTTGTTTCTTTTGCTTGCTCTTTTAGGAAATTCAAGAGCGTTGGTATGAGAAATTGCATGATTGGGATTCAGCTCTTAAGTCTTACAAGGAAAAACAAGAACAAAATATTGATGATTGGAGTTTAACTTTGGGACAAATGCGTTGTTTGGAAGCTATGGGAGAATGGTATGTTATTTTTTTCTGCCAACTAATATATTTATGGCTAATTTAAAAAGAATATTTATTATTAGGAAACAGCTTCACGATTTGGCGAGTGAAAAATGGTCACTTGCGAATGCAGATATGGCTCAAAAAATGTCACGCATGGCAGCTGCTGCTGCTTGGGGATTGGGTAATTGCTTTTTATGCTTACATTCCCATTTGTTGTCGCCCATCCAGCTCTATCAAATATAATTAATTTTAAAGGATTATGGGATTGCATGGAACAATACACTGCTATGATTCCACGAGAATCCCAAGATAGAGCCTTTTATCAAGCAGTGCTGTGTTTGCATATGGATCAATACGAACAAGCTCAGCAGGTATTTTTTCTCAAAACAAACAGCTTAGTTGTATTTTCAAAATTGCAAGCTTATTTGTGCATATTCTGTGAGCATTTGAAACAAAACTTTTTAACCGATGGAAAACAGCAATTTGTTTAGCGAGGCACATAACTTTTCTATTTATAGCAAATTGACAAAGCTCGAGATCTTTTGGATACAGAGTTAACTGCGATGGCTGGAGAAAGCTACCAACGAGCATACGGTGTAATTGTTTTTTTTTTGTCAAATGTAACTTTCAATGAGTTTTATAATAATTTGCCCTTGTAATAAAAATTCGTTATCCCCCGTGTGTCCTTTCAGGCAATGGTTTCTGTTCAAATGTTATCAGAGTTGGAAGAAGTTATTCGTTATAAGTTAGTTCCAGAAAGGCGAGAAGCAATTAAGCAGATGTGGTGGGAGAGATTACAGGTATTCTAATGACTTCTTTAAAACTTTTGCTCTAATACATCAACATTATAATTATTAAAAGCTGCATCTTTTTAATGAAGGGATGCCAAAGAAATGTTGAAGATTGGCAGAAAATATTACATGTTCATTCCTTAGTTGTGTCTCCACAAGAAGATATGAGGACTTGGTTAAAGTATGCCAGTCTTTGTAGAAGAAATGGACGTCTTGTGAGTTTTTGAAACATTGAAATAGTTTCAGATAAAGGGCAGTGATGATTAATGTTTTGACCATTTCCTTCTGCAACCTCCATTCCTGACTAAATGATCAATTATTTACTTTTTTTGTTGAAATCTATAGGCATTATCACACAAAACATTAGTCATGCTAATGGGCACAGATCCTACTCAGAGTTCCATGCCATCCTTGCCTACAGTGTATCCAAATGTCACATTTGCCTATACTAAACATATGTGGAAAGAGGGGAAAAAAGTAAGCAACTATTATTGTTTCTTCAAATTTATGCTATTCTATTTGGTTGTTAGGAGGATTATATTTACTAGAAAACTTAATTGGGTTATGGCAAAAGAAAAAAATCAGGTAAAACTACAACAAGTAATATTAATAATTGTAAGTGCATTGTAAAATTTTCTTTTCAATGAATTAGCAAAAGCTTTGTGTCATTAGTTTTAGTATCATTTAATTTTCTTTTGCCGATAAAATTCTGCTTATATGTAACGCATTAATCCATTTTGATTTAACTGTTTTCATTATTACTATTATTTCTACTTTTTAAGGACGAAGCATTCACACAGTTGCACAATTTTGTGCAAGGATCCCTTAAATCGCCTATAATGGGTTCTAAAAATGCTGATGATGTACCTAAACGACGTGAAATTTGCAAACTTCTGGGAAGGTGAATATTTTTAGGCTTTTATTGAACAAAGCCTTGGTAAAATTGATTTTGTACTAACTTTGTTTTCCTTCATAGATGCTATCTCAAGTTAGGTCAGTGGCAAGAGAATCTCCAGGGCATCAATGATGCTTCTATTCCTCAGGTTCTTCAGTATTATGCTTCAGCAACAGAGTATGATGCAGATTGGTACAAAGTAAGTTGTCTCATATTCATGTAACTACTTGCCATTTAATGGCACAATATTATATAGCAGATGCAAGATCGAATTTGTCTTTCAGGCTTGGCACGCTTGGGCTCGTATAAACTTTGAGGCTGTACTGTTTTACAAGCATCAATTTCAGCAATATCAACAACAGCAGCAGCAGCAACAACTACAAGGTTCCAAAGCAACCATGCAGGTGCCACTTAGTCCGGAAGATATTGGAAAAACATTTCATCTGAATGATTCTCAGAATTCATCCAGTCGATATGGATTGGTAAGGAATTAGGGTTTATCCTAATAACCTAAACGTTACTGCTGATGAAATATATGAACTGCTTCCTTGAAATTTTGCCAGCTGTGGATAAAAACGTGTTTTTCATTTTTATTCATAGATTGCACCACATATTCATAATTATGCTGTCCCAGCTGTTCAGGGATTTTTTCGCTCAATTGCGCTATCCCATGGGAGCTCACTTCAGGACACTCTTAGACTTCTTACGCTGTGGTTTAATTACGGGCAGTGGTCAGAAGTTTACGATGCTCTTGTTGAAGGAATTAAAAGTATACAGATCGATACTTGGCTTCAGGTCATTCCACAGCTTATTGCCCGAATTGACACACCACGTCAGGCAATCGGTCGCCTTGTGCATCAAATTCTAACAGATGTTGGAAAACATCATCCACAGGTAATGAAATGTTATAAAATTCTGAACTTTATTCAATAAGTTGTACATTGCTAAAAGGCAACTGAATTGGGAAAAAACTAATGCAATGATAATTCTATTTTTGACTGATGTGAACATTTATATTTAAGGCGTTGATATATCCCTTAACCGTTGCTTCAAAATCTATGGTTGCGGCTCGCCATAATGCTGCCAACAAAATTCTTAAAAATATGTGTGAGCACAGTAATATATTAGTTCAACAGGCTGTAATGGTTAGTTATCACAAACTAGTAATAATTTGTTTCTAAATGATCGGCAAGAAATGTTGGAATTAAATATCTTTGACTTAGGTCAGTGAAGAATTGATCCGAGTTGCCATTCTTTGGCACGAGCTTTGGCATGAAGCACTCGAAGAAGCTTCGAGGCTGTACTTTGGTGACCGCAATGTAATAGCCATGTTCACGGCATTAGAGCCTTTGCATGCTCTCATGGACAAAGGCCCACAAACGCTTAAGGAAATATCTTTCCAGCAGGTATTGTCTTGTATTGATTTGCGGATGATTGGTCTTTATTTTATTCGCATTTGAAATTGCATATGGTGCTGTTTTTCTGTTATATTTTTCAGACGTATGGGCGTGAGCTTTTGGACGCTCAGGAATGGTGCCAAAAATTTCAAAGATCGGGAAATGCTAAAGATCTCACACAAGCTTGGAATAACTATTATAATGTTTTTCATCGTATAAGCAAACAACTCCCTCAGGTTAGTTAGTTGTTTTTGGATATATGATTAAATTGTTTGCTTTTGCATGTGTTTTGCATCATGGTAATTGGAGATTAAATCGAGGATTGACAATTTCCTTCCATTGGAATCGCTTATAAATACCAGTTCTGGTGATGCCCAAATGACGTTTATGAAGGTCTGTATAACCTTTATAAAAGGTGCATGGTTATCCATTGCTTCAACAAAAACAAATTGAATCACAGGAATCTAAAGGAATCTGTAAAAAGGTTGATACTGTTTGGTGATTGAATTATCAGTAAGAAATGATTGAACAACAAATTGGTAACAACTTTCATGGTTATGATAGCGCAACCTAAAGCTGCTGTTGGCCCATCATTTGTTATAATAGATAAACTTTGATCAAAGGCAATTAAAATGCTCGCATTAAAAAACAATTTAATCATTTATTCAATTGCGGAAATAAATGTACTTATCTGAGGGAATGCTTCAGAAATATGCAAAGCATTGGTAAGATTGTTTCAAGCTGTAATGAAATCTTTTACGTTTACCGATCTCTGAAATGTCTGACAATAACCCTTTGTTTCAAAACTGTCACGACCATACGCGTGAAAATTAAAAACAAAAATTGGTATCGTACGAATTTGAAATACCTTTGAAAAATGAGATTTGTCAAATTCATATGCTGCAGTTTTCTTTTCTTGGTCGTTTTGTTTTTTCAGATATATGGTGGTGAACTTTTGGAAGCTCAGGAATATTTTCGAAAATTTCAGAAGCTCAGGAATGTTTTCGAAAATTTCAGAAATCAGGAAATTCTAGAGATTTCACTCCAGCTTGGTATATTTATTTAGACGTTTTGGAACGTAATAGAAAACACCCCCCTCAGGTTAGCAGAAAATGTATGGCTAAATCATTGTCTTTGATCAAATGGTACCAGCTGTTAGTTAAATAAAGGCCATTTCAACATTTTACTTTTGGTGTCCAGATGGCATTCATAATGGTCTGTACAACCAGGCACTGTCTATCATTCATTTTGGTCAATTACTTTTATTTTATACTTAATTTTATAGTTGTAATGAATTAAAGATAAAAACCAATTAACCAGAAAACCCAAGAAACATCATTTGATCAAATGTAATAAAGTTGTACCAGATTTCATTAGCATAAGCCCAATTCAGAAACTTGAAAATGACGAAGATTTTATGAGAGCAATTTACTGACCATAGCATTTCCTTCACTCTGAAATTTCTGACACGTTTTCAGCTTCCAAAAGTTCACGACACTATGCTTGAAAATGGAAGACAAAAAAAACTGCTGCACCATATATATTCAAAATACATTCGAAAACATATGGGGCAGTTTTATTGTTTTATTTCTCAGGAATATGGTCGCGATCTTTTGGAAGCTCGGGAATCCTCTCAGAAATTTCAGCGGTCAGGAAATGTTAAAAATTTCAAACGTGCTTTGGATGCTTATTTGCTAGTTCTTCAGCGTATTACCAAACAGATCCATCAGGTTAGCAAAAATTATTTATTGAAGGGGAATTTTAATTGAGTTTTTGTTTTCCAAATGTCGTTAGGGAAGGTTTGTGCAAGGATTATGTACTCAAATACTTTATGAGTATCTTTATAATTAATTCTTGACTCATGTTTATGTAAGTAGTGTAATTAACGGTGACAATACATGTACATTTTTTAAAGAAAATCTTTTCTCTTTGAACATAGCTGACAGCTCTCGAACTTCAATACGTGTCCCCAAAGCTCCTCGCTTGTCGCGATTTAGAATTAGCTGTTCCTGGTAGCTACAATCCACACCAACCTGTAATTCGGATTAAGCTGGTTCAAAGCTCTCTGCAGGTTATAACATCGAAACAGCGACCTAGAAAGCTATGTATTATAGGTAAGGCATATCGTTCTGATGATATGCTTCATAATTTTTTAAAATTACAGTTTGTAATTACACGATTATTGTTTTAATCGAAATATAGGCAGCAATGGTCAGTATTTCGTCTTCCTTCTGAAGGGTCATGAAGACTTGCGACAAGATGAACGAGTCATGCAGGTCTTTGGCTTAGTAAACACTTTACTGACGAATGACCCAGAAACATCACGTCGTAATCTTACGTAAGTTTAGGCTTCCCGTCATATTATTGAATGCCGTTGTCATGTAAAAATTTTTAAAAATGACGATCTCATCTTTATTTGTCCAGAATTCAGAGATACGCTGTTATTCCATTGTCCACAAATAGTGGACTTATTGGCTGGGTACCACATTGTGATACTTTACACACGTTGATTCGAGATTACAGAGACAAGAAAAAGATTTTATTGAACATAGAACATCGAATCATGCTTCGGGTATATTTCAATTTATTCCTTTACCGTAATGAAAATTCGTGTTTATAGATGGAGAAAGGAGAATCAAACAGATTTTGTTGATTATATATTTATTGAAAAGTTTTACATTTTATTTACAAGAAGAAAACTGTAAACAAAATCTTTGTTTGTTAATTTTCTTACTTGCATTTTTTTAATCATATTCCCCTACTGTTATCTACGATCATTTTCTGTTATACATTTGCGTAAATATTGCATGCAGTTATGCTCCATTTTCAGTAAACGCAAAATGTAGCTCCATGAGCATACAAATCAAATGCAATATACATGTAAGTAATGTGAATGTCATTATTTCAGATGGCGCCCGATTATGATCACCTTCCTTTAATGCATAAAGTTGAAGTATTTGAGCATGCGCTTGAAACAACCAATGGAGATGATCTGGCAAAACTTCTGTGGCTGAAGAGTCCAAGCTCAGAGGCAAGTTATTTCATTGTTTTGTGTTGAAAGATTTTTTTCCGTTTTTTTAAGTATTTCAATAATGAAATTTGTGGGAGAGGTGGTTAAGTGCTACAGTTTAATTAATCAGAATTATTGTGAAGCTGACTGTTACTGAAAGGTTGAAACAGCAGCTTCATCTAGATTTGATTAAAAAAATTCTCAAGGTTTTAAAAGGTTTACAAGGTTAAAAATTAAAAGACGTTGTTTTTATGAAGAAAATGACGACTTGTAAATTATACACCTCTCCTAATGATTGTTCTGTTCTTTTTTGCCTTTAAAGATATGGTTTGACAGGCGTACTAATTATGCCAGATCTTTAGCTGTAATGTCTATGGTTGGATACATACTTGGACTTGGTGACAGGTCGGAAAATCCTATATTCCACTGAAAACTGTTTTCCCTTACTTGATCAGCAATTATACTATCCATGTTTCAGGCACCCTTCTAATCTTATGCTGGACCGTCTCAGTGGAAAAATCCTTCACATTGACTTTGGGGATTGCTTTGAAGTGGCAATGACAAGAGAGAAATTTCCAGAGAAAATTCCTTTTCGCCTCACTCGGATGCTGACCAATGCAATGGAAGTAACGCGGATTGAAGGAACTTATCGTATGACTTGTTGTAGCGTAATGGAAGTGCTACGGAATAACAAAGATTCTCTGATGGCGGTCCTAGAAGCCTTTGTATATGACCCATTATTAAATTGGAGGCTAATGGATAGTATGTTCCTACAATTATTGATGACAATTTAAGAGTGGTTAACACTGTTTATATCATGAATATCATAATTTCTTTCATATTGTCCATTTAGCAACCCCAAAGACTAAGCGCTCAGTTACTCGCACAGATTCAGTTTCATCAAGCAGCGAGCAGACAGGTACATGTATATACATGTAATATGATTCATCGCGTTAATTCACCCCAACAACAGTAATGTTTCATTGTGATTTTCTTTATGACTCTTTCATGTGAAGATCTCTTGGAAACTGTTGATGTTTTAAGTCAGTCTGGTTTGAAAAAAGGAACATTAATACCAGAATCCATAAGCACTCATTTAGGTTAATGCCTGTTGCTTTTTGTTGATCAGTTTGTTGACTTGAACTTAACTTGTACTTATTTGTTCTGTTACTCTTTTCAGATGGCGATGGAAATTATCCCAAAGCTCTGAACAAAAAAGCTCTGGCAATTGTTAACAGGGTGAGAGATAAGCTAACAGGTAAGCAAATATATCTTGTGATTATTATGAACATTAGATGAAGACACTCAAGAGTTGAGCTGCCATTTTTGTTTGTTTAGGACGAGATTTTGCCCATACTGAAACTTTAGATGTGGCCAAACAAGTTGATCTTCTCATCAAGCAAGCAACCTCCCATGAAAACCTTTGCCAGTGCTACATAGGATGGTATTTATCTTATATTAAAATTATTCGTTAAGAACATAATTGAAAATCTTTATTATACATATAATCACCCAGTAAATTTTATCCTCTTTTTTTTCAGGTGTCCGTTTTGGTAAACAAAGGTTTTAAAGAAGTATATCCAAAGAAATCACCGTCTAGTTACTCAAACTGATGATGCAGCTCTTTATAGGGTTCCTAGTGTATCCTTTTGGTAGCGTGTCGTTTATTCTGAGAAATCATGTTATACTCTCAGTGAACGCTTTGCATTGTAAAACTTGATTTGTTACCAATGTTTACTTTCAAGGCTTAAATACTATTTCATATTCGGTCTGTAATCTTATTTTTTTAAATCTTTTCATGATGATGGCATTTTTGATGTTGCAAATCCGATGTAAATTTGAGGTTTTTAGTGATATTTTGGGCCATTTAAAAGTGCAAAGTATAAGTTCCATGAAAAACTTCAGATTATGCCAGACAAAATTCATTCACGCTGTGCTGCTTTAGTATTTCTCGATTTATAATTGCAAACTTTTTTGCATTAAATCAGTGCTCAGTCCTTTCCAATAATTGAATAATTAATTTATTGCCCAAGGGTACATATGTGCATTTATAGCTCAGGACAGAGTTATTACTAAAGACAGTTGCTGCTAATGAATAATGTTTTCAAGTTAAAGTACACATGCATCTAAAGATTTGGCTCTTTGAGGTCAATCTACTTTGATGGCATCATTCGTTCAAGATTTTCTGGTCCAAAACTATATGGTATGATGTCCTTCACCTTGACGCATAAATATGTTAAATCTGGCTTGGTGAAATATACGTCATAATCTTTTCCAAACTGTAAGCATAAATCGTGAAAACAATTGTAAATTAACAGGTACTCTGGATTGTGTGAATCAAGCGCACTTATTCATACCTCCACAAGAAATTGTCGACATGCTCCACAAGGTGTTATCCAATCAGTTTCATCGTCTCTGAAATGTCAAAAGCAGGCATCCGGAGAGTACGTATAAGCACAGGCTGCAGGGTGAGAATGTTTCAGTTCCTACTTTTTTGTGCCTCACCCGCTTATTGCTATGGCCTTAAAATCCCTGTGCCCTTCTGAAACTGCTTTAACTAATGCAGTTCGTTCAGCACAAATTGACAAACCCAGAGAAGCATTTTCGACATTACATCCTGTAAAGTTTTAATTGATACATTGTTCTTTAAATTAGTTTATGTGAATACTGTTAATATGCATGGACAAGTTCAGGGCAACCATTAAACGTTAACCTAAATTCAAACTAGGATTACATTTTCTAAGACGAAAAAACTCACCAAAGAGCAAAATGGTTGCATTGAGGCTTACCATATCACAATTTTACATTTTTACTTGCACATGCACATGCACACATGCTACATATGCGACATTGCTGCAAAACTTCAGTTTTTTTGAGCACAGGTTTAAATGTTTCACCTGTAAAAATGGTGCCATCTTTGCATAAAAGTGCTGCCCCAACATGAAAATTGCTATATGGGCAATAAGCTTTTGATCTCATGGTATGACTCATTTGTATAATTTTCTTAATGTCTGGATCTGTAAGTCACATAAGAATTAAGATGAAATTAACTAGCAATTATTTGCATCTTAATAATTTCTTTCTTAACATACCTTCTACTTTAGCAGACATCTTGCAAGTCAACTGAATCGTGGCGATCTGTACTCATTGTAAAGAAATGAGCAACAAGGAAAATTGTCATCACATCTAAGCGATAAAATAGGTAACATCTCAGTGTCTTGTCAACTTACTTTATCTCTACAATGGATGTGCTGACGGCTATAATTATTGAACTGGTATTGAAGGTCACTGGATTTAAATGGCATTTAAATGGCACATTTCTTTGCTCCCCTTTATAAGCTGTAGGCTTTATCTTGCATGTAATTACTATGTGCCTAGCAGGCCAGCAAGAAATTACCTTCTTTTTTGAATTGGAAGCCTGCTCTTATTACATGTATGTGTATGACCTACTCTTATTTCAATGTTCTGGCATGGTGGTACAAAATTAAAATTGAATTTAGAGTACGTGGTCAGTCATAAATATTAATTTATAAGGTACAGTACAGCAACAAAAATACCACGACATTAGATCTTGGACCAGCACAATTTATGTTCTAGACTAGAAGTACAATTCCTCCAAGTTCCAGAATTTAATTTGTTTTCATTCCATTTATGGATTCAAATGGGATTCGGCATCCTTTTTCTTCTTTCAAATTATTTTTGTGGAAAACCTCATGTGCCTAGCAGTTGCACGTGCATTATAAATGGCGATGAGATCCAGAAATGTTTTTCCCTTTTACAGTACTAAAATTCAAAACAGCAAAAGTTTCTCTGGAATATAGATGCCAGTTTGTAATAGTAAATCCTGTTTTCCTGGCTTATTTTAAGGATTTTGTTGGGCATGTGCAATGCACATGCTGGTTTGACTTTTGTTCCATTCCTTTTATTTTTTTTGAAATTCAGTTCTGATTTCCATTTTCAATTGTGAAATTGTGTTAAATATTGCTCTGAAAACAGTTAGTTATAAAGTATTCAGAAAGCATTAGTAATTATTTCCTGAGGATACAACAGATTTAAATTTCTGAACTTTTTATTTCAATATTGATGTCATTATCTTGATCATATTTTCATTAGCATATTAAAGCCTAACCATGTATAAGTTGATCTGCATTAGGAGGACCACACTGGATTAAATATACTGCTCCAGGTTCACCACTATCACAGTCAGAGGTTATCATTGAAAATGGAACAGATGTTCCATCTTCATTTTGAATGGCATAATCTGATTGCTGAACACATATAAATCCATCAGGTGGAATTATGATCGTTGTTGTTGTATCTGGAATCATATTTTCTTCCAGATTGGCCACAGCTTCCATTGCCTCCATTTGATCCTCTATTATTTCCTCAACTTCCTCTTCAGTGACATCAATCTGAACTTCGGGAACCGTCTCGGTTGAAATGCAATGCCCCCCTTTTTCGACAATAACTTCTATCTCACTGCTGCAGTTTTCCTCTTCACTACATCCAATGAAATTATCCAACTTCGAAGTTGTTGCTTTACGATTATTCAAAGCCTTTGATGATTTCTTTTTCCTCTTTGGCTTTACTCCACTGCTCACTTCCTCTTCAAGCTGTTCTTTTCGCTTGCGGTTTTTCTCTTCCAGAGCTTCCTGCAGAGCTTCCACTGTCAGTTGTTCGTCTTTCCGCATGGATAGCTTGGTTAGGAATTCTTGAGCCATAGCTTCTCCTTTTTCCTTCAGTTGCTCAATTTCTGGCTTATCAAACAAGTCGTCCAGAGCTTTTTTTGGCCCCTCGATAGTTTTAAAGGAAAAGTCTTTGATGCCGTGGACCTTTTTAACGTGCTTGTTTATATTGCCTTTAACATTGCACGAATATGGGCAATAACTGCAAGAAAATGGCTTTTCACCAGTGTGAACTACCATGTGACGCCTCAAATGAAACCGGGTTTTAAAGCACCGTTTGCACTCGTCACATACGAATGTCCCATCTACATGCGACCTCATGTGAGCAGCCACTTGCGAGTGATTTTTAAACTTCTTGCCACACTTCTTGCAACTATGGGGGCGCTCACCAGTGTGGGCCCTCATGTGAGTAATGAAGCTAGAGCGCTGCTTGATGACTTCATTGCACACGGGACACTGCACATATTCCTTGTTCGAATGGCGAATGTCAATGTGACGTCGAAGGTTGTCCGGCCGATGCGTAACAAATGCGCAAATCTGACACATATAAGTGCTGGCTCGCTCGTGTACGTGTTTTATGTGGTCCTTAAGCGATGGGCAGGTGACGAAACGTTTAGCACAAATTTCACAAAAGTAATTTCTTTCTCCGGTATGCCGTGCTAGATGTCTAGCCATATCAATCTTTCCGAGTGACTTATAGTCACAATGAGAACATGATATATTTTTCACGCCTGCATGGCGCTTAATATGCTGGTCTAGAAAAAAATGAGAAAAAACCATGTAAAAAATTTGCATTAATCTACGATATTCTATAAAAAAAGTATCATAACCTGAAGGCATTTGGACAGTTTATAATCACTTATGATAAAAGGGAAAAACGAATTTGGTGTAACTTGAAAATATTTTAAAACATGGCAATTTGGTGAGACCTGCTGCTTAGCCTTACGGGTTATTGCTCGTAATTTTACCGCTTTAGAAGTGAATGAAAGTCTTGCAACAAATTCGCATTTAGTTTCAAGTTAAAACACTTACTTAATGCCCCCAGTTGAGTAAACGCCTTTTGACACACATGACACACATGCGGTTTCTCCCCTGTATGAATCCTCATGTGTACATTAACTAATGATCGGGCCGAGAACTTCTTATCGCACATGATGCAGCCATAGATGGTTCGTGTTCCTTTCACACGTTTTGGATCGGCATCTGCAAATATGAGAGTATCTGCATAAAAATCAAGATCATCGCATAAGTTTAATGGTAACCACATTTTAGTGCTGAGACCCATTCCCCTAACCACTCGTTATTATCTCTTCTTCTTTTACATGTTCACTGAGATCATTTGGCCTGAGTCCAACAGGGACACGGTAAATCTTCACTTTAAACACGTTAGTGCTATCAGCATTGCATGATGCACTGTCTTCAGGTATATCGGCTGATTCAGGCAATCTAGATGCTGTCTGTTGATCACTCTCACTGGCTTCTTTCGCTGTATCGAGAAGAATCTTCTGCGGGATTTTAGTCTTTCTTTTGGATTTTTTTATTTCTGGATCTACGGCCTTGCTTTCCAACTTTACAAAGCCGTTATTTGCACTTGCCCTGGTTCTTTTAGCTGGAGTCATTAGTTTATTGCTTTCATTGTCAACGTCAATCGCAACACTTGTTTTTTTTCTTCTGCTAGGTCTATTTTTCACTTTGTTGTCCATCGCAAGGACGGTTGATGGGACATTTGGTGTACGTGCCACTCTTGAAGACGATCTTGAAGCGTGCCGGAGATTTGGTTGGGCTTTTTTTGCATTATCCTGCTTTTCTTCTGATGTCTACAGCAAAAGTTAACAATTATACACATTTACATTAGTTGCAAGCTAGTCATAAAATGTCATTGCATAACTTCCTTTATTTGATAGACATGCCTTTCTTTGATGCACTTCATCCACATCTGTACTTTTCGTGGAAGTTTTCCTGTTGATTAGGTAATTTCCAAGTTTCAATACATTATTTAATATCATGCATGTAGTAATTGCCATGGAATACCGTAATAATAAGCATTTCTTACTGTCTCCGGAGCTGCTTAGAGATTGTGGCAGATGTTGCCACGGATTCTTTTGTCTGGACACCTAACTTTAAATGAATTTTCTCTAAAGCTTCTCCTCTCAATTCTTCAGGTAAAAGATCAATTGCCGAAAACAAGGCCTCAACCTGGAAATCATCAACAATGTATATACATGTATACTAGCTTTATTTGAAGACAGAAGTTGAAGAAGGTAATTATCCAATGAAATTTGCCCGAAGGCAAGGGGATATTGGGTAACTGGTTCTCAATTTGTTCATGATTGGATTATCGACCCTCAAAACTATCCAGTATGTACAGTACATGTAGTTGCGCAGGTAAAGGCCCTGGGAGCAACTGAATTAGAACTGCAGCTGTACTTTAATTCTATAATAACCACCGCTGAACTTTTTTTTTCTGTTCAGTTAGCTAAATCAGATTATACGTGTAGGTCGCAGCAGGTTTCTTTCAATCTCCAAACAAGTTTGGTTACAAAAACTTTACGGGATGTTACGATTATGACACGCATTCGTGTGCCATACTTTATTTTTCAGTGCTAGGCCTACCATCATAACAGTCATGATGGAAGTATTCTTACCTGTTTTAACACCTGTTCTGAATTATTACTGGCCATTTCGTCTTGGTTCGGTAATATAACTTTCAGAAAATGTTTGTATCGGGCGTTCTAGTGACAAATGGATAGAAAAGTAATAATCAAATTCACCCATGAAGGCATTCCATTTCAAAATGGTTACTGTCCTGGCAGGGGTATTGAGGAAAATCGTCTGCTCCTTTGGAAAAATTGCGGGTTATTTGAAATATCAATAACATTCTGAAACTGCATGTGAACATAGAAATACCATATAGTTTTCTATACGTTAGACAAAACTGCGGCCGAAGTAGAATACTGTAAACGTTACTTTCTAAAAGGTTCATTAACCATTGCAAATTGGAAAGTCTATGTCTGTACCAAGGCCTCGTTGGTTATTAATATACCATAGATAACTGGTTATACTCATAATTCGTGCACATACGTATTTAAGAATAAACTACAAAATTTACAAATTACTAAATATAAGGTCGAGACAGGTGGAAAATGTGCTGCCTTGTGCATGATATAATTAATGAGCATGCATTGCTCAGACTTACCTTTTATCGAATAAACCCAAACAAACACAAAATCAAATTGGAACAAGTTTATTTAAATTTATGAAACCTCTGATGGTATCCTCACCCAGTTCATACAAATGGAGTTTCATTATAAATACATGTCGGCCTATACAAGACATTCCCTTGCACTCAATTCTGATTCTGATACAGACATACATGGCAAGACAATACTCTTGAGCCTGAATCAAGAGTTCCTCTTTACCCAACGGCAGCGTTACATATCTTTGGTCATTACAAAAGTTGTCCCTCTTAACTAGAAAAACTAATTACCATTTACCAGAAACATCTGCTGGTAATCTGACCATACATTTTCTATATTTCCACCTTTTCCTCAAATCTGCATCACAATGGTAATTTATCAGTTTTATTTTTCAAAATCAGCTGCAGGATTTTCCAGTCCAAGGTCACTATTAATGTCCAACTCACCACTCCCATTTTTTACTACTGGAACTTCTATATGAGGATCTTCACCTGCTGGATCACAGACTTTACAAGGCAACCAGCCCCTGCTGCGCATTAAGGGTGTAAATAGGATGTCGTTGTACAGAAACATGCCCGCAATCAAAACAATATAACCAACAACTTGAAGGTAATTAAATTTCTCCCATTTCACTCCAAGGCTCACCATCCACACAATCAGAGTACGAACGCTGTCCAACACTGTTCTTGTAGTAGCATTGATTTCTTTTGTTACACTAACACCAGCAAAATTGAAAAATGCAATGCTAATGACGCTCCCTGGAAAATAAAATAATGAAAGGGTAAAACGTAGTCGTCAATTTTGTATAAAATCCTATTTGCTAATATTCAGTCAAATTCCAAGTTTTAAACATTTTTACAACAGTATTCCCAATTTTGCCTGTTCACAAACTTCGCAGTTAAATTGAGATCAGATTAAACAGGTTTCATCCATTGCTCACCTACTAGTGCAAAACAGATTTGCCAGTTTTGACCCATCTGGTAAAAGGCATCAATTGCATCCTCTAATCTGTATTCAGGCGTTTCAGAAAATTGCTGATTTGTGTGAATAAAATACATTGGGATCAATAAAATTCCAAGAATGACGAAACCAAATGTGCCTGTAAAAATCATAAAATGATACACAAGTATGAAATAGTTTAAGAAACAATGATAAATGCTTATTTTATAAAAGGCAGAATTTTTTTTACCTTCACACCCAACTGCAGCTAATGGATGAACGTCGTGTTTTGAAACAAATTTTTCTTCGAGTACCATTTGAGAAGCTACAATAACTTGAGCCATAATTATGAGAAGATCGCCTGTAAAACAAAAAAGGAACTTTAGTCTAGAACAAAATTTATTTGCAAGCTCATCTAGTGTGAAAATTGCTAGTACTTACCAGTTATAACACTGTTTATATCTTGTGCTTCACTGTCGTCCATAAACAGAAAATCGGAAGCCCCAGTTACAGCTAATCCAGCAATGACAACAATCATTCCTGTCCATTGGTAAGCACGTAAAGTTCGACCCAAAAATGCAACTGATAATAATCCAGTAAATATGATCAGAGCACCTAAATCGAGCGAAAGAATCTGCATCAGAATATATGCTTTGGACAGAAATGTTAGTCATTTCTTATTTTCCTTTTATACCTCTCAGCATTTGATAACTTGATGCATAAGTCATTGTAAGACCAACATACATAAGGGAAGTTCCAACCATATCGCAGCATGCAGGTGGTAAAAATATGAAAGGGTTAAATCGTTTAGTTTTTGCTGGTATAATCTCTTCAGTTTCCCCACTTAATGCAAGGGCCTTCTTTTTCTGATGCTTCTTGTAAAAATGAAGAATTATATATGCAGCCCCGCATAACATCTCGCCCAAGAACATCGCAACAGCCTGTGAACAAAAAAAACGTCAGATTTGCCCAACGTTTAAAATATTTAAAAAAGTTATTAAATGTTTAAAAATATTAATATTTGCACCTGAAAAAATGGATGGTCAAACGGCCGTTTTATTCCATCAGTTCCAATTGCTTCTGTATTATCGGCCCATCTATTTGCCAAAAGAATAAGAAACCATTAAGTGTAAAAGTGAAGAAAATGCTTTTAATTTTATTACGTACAGCTGATTGATATGTAATTATATGTTACTACTACTCTAATTTTATAATAATGTAGTCAAAATAATCGGCCACATCTCCTGTCTTTATGCGCAAATGCATAACTCTTCTTGCTTTCACTGCAATGCCCAGTTGACAAACTGTATCTCAAACGCACAGTAGTAAGCTCAGATCAATTGATTGAATGAGTGACGCAATTATCAGTGTTTTGATAAGAAAAGATCGAGTGAAGAACAATCGACCGCTATCAAACATCCAACTGATTGTGTCGGAACATAAATTTCTAGATTTCTAAGTTCGTCAGATTCTTTATATCATATGAAAGAAAAATGCAATTGCGTAAATCAAAGAGATCGCAATAATCTATTTAACGCAAACGAAGACCTTATGGTGTTTTAATACCTAATGCTCGATAAGATATGATAAGATAACAATTAATGTGTGTGTAATGTGGGCTATCAGTTACAGATTGTTTATCATAGGACTACTCAACTGCCACTTAATTAATTGTGATGCATTAGAAGATTTTATCATTGTTCCTTTTATTTTCACGTGTCAAGAAAGACAATTATACCCATTGAACACACATGACATGCTTTTTTTTTGTTTTTGTGGCACGGAAATGTTTGAACTTATTTCTAATTGGTTTGCCTTATACACATATGTACTATGTACTGCAACGTACATACAATGGAATGGCTGAAAAAGCA
This sequence comes from Kryphioiulus occultus, assembly GCA_034687865.1. NCBI lineage: Eukaryota > Metazoa > Arthropoda > Diplopoda > Julida > Julidae > Kryphioiulus > Kryphioiulus occultus. The sequence goes on along the minus strand of JAQGAF010000520.1, from coordinate 1,050 downwards.
ATTATCATTCTAAAGAATATTCATAGTAAGGTTCATGGGCGCCCGCAGGGCTCTAATTCTGTGGAAAGAACAGAACAGTAAATTACATGTTCCAAAAAAAAAAACACTCCCTAATGGGATCAATCGCATCATGACAATCGTGGGCTTTTTGCATCAATTGATGATCGTTGCGAATGCAAAATTTGCAATTACATGTATATACCGTATGATTCAATGATAATTTCTCAGTAGGGGGTAAAAAAACAGCACACATCAAAACGTCCGAATGTTGGTCCAATAGCTCAAACATGGGAAATGTTTGAACCTGGGCGAAAATCACGCCCACCAGAGTGCATAGAGAACTTTGGGGCAATTCGGATCAATATACATGTACATGTACATATTATATGTGTGTACTAGAGGTAATACAAAACTGTGCCCTATCCAACTAATGAAATTATGAAATTATTTAATTAAATACTTACGATCCTGCCAAAGTATTGAGGGACCCAGTAGCTACCATCAAGATGGCCAGGCCAATTTGTTTAGTTGTCCAGCCCATTTTGTACTTGGTGCGAAAATGAAATATGCAGCACCAGATCGATGGTTTCTCCTAAGCTGACAGGAAATTTTGCTCAACTTATAACGATTAAATAGAGATATCTAGACACAATTCTTATCACTAGATAGCCTCAAAAGATCGCATTTTTAACATTGACACAATACATCATGACATCATCAAAGGACGTTGATCAAGGCCCATTTAGCAAGAGATTGGTGGATACTTCGGAATTTAGACTCACGTACCCCGGCCAGTAGCTGAGTAAAATGATTTCCTTGTTTTCATTGGGGATGTCAATAGTGAACTGGAGTTGGAACTGTAAATGCAACTGTTTATTATTAGCCGAATATTATAATTAGCCTAATATTTGAGCCGAAATGGACGAAGCACCTAACATGCGACAAGTATATGTACATGTAATTATCTCTGATTTGATTTGATTTGATTTGATTGGTTTGCTCCTTTCCAACGGAGGGCTCCGAAATGAGCCAATGAGATCCTATGTGGAT
>JAQGAF010000519.1:0-49113 GCA_034687865.1 Kryphioiulus occultus | reverse complement strand
TAAGCACACTTATCCTAGCACCAGCGGATTGAACGTTATTTTGAGAGGCCCAGATATCTGGTCCACCCTGTATATACTGGCACACAGTAATAGCATAGTTTGTTTGTTTGTTTGTGGAATTTTTAACGTTGGCCTATTTTAGTAATAGCATAGTGATATCAGCTGCTGCAACTAAAACGGATGATAGTGATTTTAAATGTCTGAAGTCAAATTTATTTGCATTTTTTTGTAAGTTATAAATCTCACTATAGAGAGTTGCAATTTAATTATACATGTGGAATAATTTCACGAACTTGGTGCAAATGTACTGATCATACTAATTCTCGCCAGTATAACTCAGTAAGATTTATACTAATATCACCATATATCAGTAAATATGTACTGATATCACTATCAATATTATACTGATTCATAATAATCTTTCCACCAGGGGTTCCTTTTCACGTTTTCAACCAGATTTTTTTCCATAAGGGAAAGAATACCATTTCTTAACATTAATATCATTAGAATTTTTCTCATTTCAGTCGTCCGGACTCATCGTTCGTGTGGTTCCTAAACCCTCTAAAGTCCATTCGTTACATCGTGTGGACCAACTACAAGTGGGTCATCGTGAAGGCCATCGTGCTGATGCTTCTGCTGGGAATTTTCATCATGTTTTTCTACGCCATTCCTGGCTACACTGTCAAGAAAATTATAGGAGCTTAAAACTCAGTGCACCGGAAGCGGAAACACGCAATTCTCTCGTTGGTGGAGAGCATTGATCGGCTTTGAACTCCATGTACTTAATCAGCGCAATAAACATAGCTTTCCCGGGAATTTATTTTGGTGCAACTCCGTAGGAGGGCGCCACCAGCTCTAAAAGAGTCAGTTTGAGTAAAACTGACAAGTCCCATCAAAATGACTCGAGTTCCAAGAATTTAGAAGTGAAAACAATATCAGCTCACGTTGATACACAAACTGGACATACGGTATTGGCAAAAAAAATATTATCCCAGTCTCATCTCAACTAACAGGGTGTCTACAAGTCATGGAAGTCGTGGAAAAGTCATGAAATAAGATTCAGGTCACGAAAGTCATGGAAAATTCATGAAATGAGATTCAGTTCATGAAAGTCATGGAAACGTCATGAAATTTACATCAGGGTCACGGAAAAGTCATGAAATTTACATCAGGGGCACGGAAAAGTCATGAAATGTACAACGTGGTCATGGAATTTTTCTTTTCATTGATTCACAAAATAAAAATTTGGATAATTCTTCATTTGTCATTTATTAATTTTCGCAAAACAATTCGCCTATGGCGTGTTTTTGGCCAATAATCATGTCACCGCAGTGGTAGATAATGTTTCTGAAAATCCCTATTTAGTCATGACATAAAACTTAAACGGTCCTATATTCAAATACGCATGGAAACAGTTTTGATGCCATGGAATTTGCAATCCAAATCCATTAGACACCCTGACTAATTAGGCCTACTTTATTGACACAAATTCCACAATAGTCCTACTGATGTAAGCACTTACTATTCAAGATTTGCTTATTAAGCTAAATATTTTCAAACATAATTCTAAGTTTTAAGACGAGCCATCAAGAAGTTACATGTATGAACTAAATGAACTCTCAATACAACATAAAAGCTCAGATAAAACATTTTTAAATAGAATTAGTTAAATTTAAAATGAAGAAAATATTATGAAATGTTTAAATTCGCATTAAAACAGTAACATAAAAGTAGGTTAACCTACAAGAAAAAGTGGAAGACCCAAATTATTTTAAAAAATTTAAAATTCCTGGTGAGTTTTGAAATTCAATGCAATAACATGAAGATGGATTTTCGGCCTATGCATAACAAAGAATAAAATCAATGGTTTTTAATTAAGTTATATTGTGTTGGTTTATGATGCAGCATTCAAAAAGCAATAAATGTTTAAAGCTCAATTAAGCAAATAAACACAAATTGCATGCTATCAAAATTTCTAAATGAATGACACGTTGCTGAATACAATTTTGAGAATTTTGAGTATTATCCCTAAATTAAATTCTTCCTGGTGCTTAAATGTCAAAATTGGTAACATTTTGAGAATGACTTTTTAACACATTCAATAGAATTGCAAATTCATTACTGTATACAGGATTCCCCGAATATCAATGACTTTTTCAGGTTTAAAACAAATTTCACTGACCTCTGGAAAGGCAAAAGTAAGGAATGATATATTACTTATTTTATGTACAAACAGGTTGCAGAACACATATTTTCATTAGGAACAAGCAAATTTTGATTCGTTTTTTAATTAACACTGTCATTAATACATGTAACTTCTTTCATCAGACTTGTTTGTCATCTGTTGATTTTTGTTTAATCCAATAGTCACCTCATTGATTTATGGAATTTCCCACACGTTTTCAAAGTAGCCTATTACATTTTCGATGATTTTTTTTAAAAATAATTTCATTTCCCCCTGACTTTTCCAGTTTTTTAACATTTCCATGACATTTTTAGATTTACCAGGCCTGGGTAAATTGCATACTTTGTTGTCTTCACAGTTTAATGTAGGGTCAAGTAATTCACATTCGCAAAATGGCTTAATGAACTTTTCAATTTAGAAGTTTATGAAAATGTTTATGTACGATGACGTCACAGTTTTCACCTCTAATTTGGAAAATTCGCGACATTTTATAATGGGACTCAATTTTGTCATCAGAATGGCAGAAATATCAAACATTGTTTTAGAAAATTAGTTGATGCGTTAAGTTTACCAAACAATTTCCCACCAGCTTTGGGTGTCCATCATGGGCACGCCCATCTAGTGCAATGACATCATGGTAAACATGTAAAACAAAAAGTCATCCGTTCATCATCACCTTAAGAGCTTTATCGACTTTCTGATCTGCGCTTATTACATATTTGCTTAACACCTTAATGCTGTCCTAATTAATTTTTTTCTGCTAGCACATCATTTGCCTATGGGGAAATCATTATTATGAAAATTAAATTCAAAATGCTGTCTCGGTTTCACCTTATCATTAAATTATTAGAGGTTTGATAAAATCAAAGTAATTAAATGGTCTTGTTAGCTGTTGGTTTCTGGACACCTAGTAGATTATTACTGTGCTAGCTTGCTTTTACAGAGCCATCTCATCCACAGGCATTATATTTGTGTCTAGAAAACTACACGTATTTACATGTACGAAATATTTCATCCTCTCCCCAAACATTGTACATGAAGCCCAATTCTACCTGAGTCTGAGACAGATCTCAAGAACGAGAGTGGTCAATGCAAAATCACGAATTACACGTGAACCAGGGTGACTGGCCAAATCTTCAACCAAATTTCTCTGACTTTTCCAGACACTTTTTGCAAAATTTACAAACTATTTAAAAGAAACATTTTTTTTTCGAATTACACTTACATCAGACAGGGCAAAAATTAATAAAGATGGGAACACTGGATTTTTGTTGTTGAAACCACTGGAACCACTGAAATTCATCTTTGAGGAATTTTTCTTCTTTCGAAATATTAAAAATTTTGTAATGATGACAGAAATTCTGTAGGCATTTAAAAAAAATAAGATTCGTACACTAATTTGATAAGTATAATTTTGGTAAGTTAGGTTAGGTATACGCAACAGGTGTTTAAAAAAAAATACTATAAAAAATGGATATTAGGTGTTTTTTGGCAGATTTAAAAAAATATACATGTTAACGGATGTTTGATAAGAAATATTATGAAACATTAATGCTGATAGAGACGCCATAGACAAAATTTTTAGAAATCATTTTAGAACAAAGGCAGCTTTCTATTGATTTTCTTTAACTTCTTAACAGTAAAAAAAACTATGTAGGCAATCTTATTTATCTGTGCAGTGTTCTTGAGAACGATCTCAGACAAAAGAAGGTATTGTTGAATGCAGAAGGAGTGAAGGTTTTAATTTTTAAGCTTTATGCAGTACTGTTCGTTCTAGGAATGCAAAAACCGTTAACTTTTTTTCAGAATTATCGTTTTTAGTTCTTAAATTTTTATACAGAATTTTTTTGTTTATTCGTTATAATTTCACTATACAAATACCGCTGGTTTCCGCTTTGTAAATAACTAATATAGCTTTAAAGGTTTGTCTGTAAAATAAATTGCGAGACAAATTTAGCCAAAATTGCACTATTTTAATAAAAACGTTTTTCAATTACGAAACATTGGAGGATTCCAGGTTGAAAGTAACACCTGAATTGATGTCTGAGACTACTTATTCCAATTTTAACATCGAAAACAGTGTTGTCTACATGTTCCCAATTCTTAGAATTCTACATGACCAGTGTTGCCATAACAAAAAGTTGTATTAAAAGTGTTAGTACACAAGTCATTTTTTCAACAGTAATCACATTATCTTTGTAGTCCAGGTAGGGTCAGGACACACTGCTTTAACATCCTGTTTTTGGAACCAAGATGGCTGCCAAGGAGAAGTAGACCAAGTGCAGTAATCTAAGCATATGCGTCTACTTGGCAGCCATCTTGGTTGAGGAATAGGTTTTGTACCTCTTTACAGTAACAAACAAAATACTCAAACAGAATCATTTATGTAATTTGCATTTAAAGTTTATAAAATAATTAAATTAGGCAACAATAATTACACGTGCATGCAAAATAGTCTACTTGAGGGTCTTTGCAAAAATCGTCTTGAAATTTGTCAAACATGTATTTAAATATTGGTAAAACCTTTCTTAGAAATTGAAATTCAAATAAACATCAGTACATATTTTTGGAAAATATAAAAGGAACATAATGGGCTGGTTAAAAAAATGTCAAGATGGTTGCCAAGGAGAGGTAGACTATTTGCAGAATAATCATAGTATATGCTCTACTTGGCTGCCATCTTGGTTGAGAAAAAGGTTTTGACCACTATACAGTAACCAACAATATTCTGAAACAGAATCATTTATGAAACTTACATTTAAAGTTTTTAAAAGATCAAATTAAGCTACAATAATTACAAGTGCATGAAAAACAGTCTACTTGAGTTCATTGCACAAATCGTCTTGAAATTTGTGTTATTTACATATTGCTGAAACCTTTCTTAGGAATTGAAATTCAAGGAACCATCAGTACATATTTTCGAAAACATAAAAGGAATATCATAGGTTGGTTAGCAAAATGTATAGACCTATAGAGTAGTGCAAATGCACTAGGTGAGGTACAACGTTCCATTATTTGTTTCAAAATAACCCTCATTCCCAAGACGAAACCTTATATAGTTTACACTCAAAAATATTGCTGTCAAAGTAACCCTATGACAAACTACACATGTTTTCCAAGCAATCAATTTCTGAGCTAATTGCATTTCTAAGTCTGTGTATTTCTAGTCCTTCGATCATTGCGTCACATGTTTCATACCTCTCTTAACTGTTTGCAAACACATTGTTTTTGGCGTTTATTGATGGGGCAATTACGAATCTATGCGCAGTCCTGTATTTTCAAACTACATGTACATGTATATCCATTTCCGGCGTGCGGGCCATGTCCGGAATTCCCGCCAGCTTACAACTTATGTTGTCCTCTGTACAAGTATTATCATTATGCAATAATAGTGCAGCACCGACTAAAAGAAAGATTTAGAACTTATTTTTTGGAAGACTGATCGATGTCACAGTTAACTGGATTTCTATGCTTGTGAAAATAAATAATTCTTGCCATATCATAATCCAACGACTCCCTTACTTTATTGATCTCACTATTGTCAGTAGTTTTCATTCAAGCAACTACAGCTCAGACGTTTATGTGAAACTATTTTAGGGGACGAAAAGGCTATACTACGGTATATGCCCTGCTCCTTATGTGCACAAAATACAAGTTGTAAGTATATTACAGCCTTACTTGTCCTGCTGACAAAAGTGAAACTTGTCCTAGCTGTAGCCATTTATCTTTTATGTTTATATCATTATTTTTTATTCCTATTTTTGAGCTTTTTCATGTTTTTGTAGTTTTTTTTTTTGCCTTTTCCTGTCTATAACCTTATTTTATAATCTTACCATCGAATATGAAGGAGCAGATGTGAAACTTGATCGTACAATAAGGAACTGCAGCAGTACAATAAATGGCTGTAAAGCAGTACGGAGATAGGACAATATAGGAAATATAGGAAAAATAAAAAATATAGGAAGAATATAGGAAAAAAGGAATTAAATATAAGAAGAATATAAAAAAGTTTCCTTAAAAAATCAGTAAATTACCGCAGTAAAAGCATTTCAGTAGTATAGTAATAGTCATGGGATGACTTACTATACTACTTATTTCCTATTAATTGTACAAGTGCTCATATCAGACATTTTGTACACATTTCTTCATATGAAAATATCTGATTTTTTTCTCAATTTTCGTCAAAATTTTCAGAAAAAAATTGAATTTGTATGAACTAAATATACTGAGGTTCTCAAACTTTGGACCACAACCCACGTAATTTTAGAATGACGGACTTTTGCGACTCATCTACAACAGGCCTATTAAGAATGCCACAGTCAATTTTTTTTCTCCAAAAACTAGAAAAACAAAGGACAGTAAATATTAACATTTAAGAGAACGCCGTAGGCGAAATTTATAAAAAAAACTTAGCCATAACGTATTTTTAAAGACATTCTTAGAAATATTAATATTCAAGAGAATGCCGTATGTAATTTTTGTTAATAGCAGGGCCTACTTTTTACAAAAACTTTTCTAAAAAGAATTATGTTTGGAAATACTAGTATTTAAGAAGTTTTAAGTTTTAATAAAAATATCCATAATGGATTTTAAGACATTCTTAGAAATATTAATAATCAACAGAAAGTTGTATGCAATTTTTTTTAAAACAAAACCATAAATGATAGATTTAACATGAATTTAGGCGCGAATTTTTAGAAAAACCAGATTTCAGATGATGAATTTTAGCCAGTATGTGCTACATCTTTCTTTGCCACAGCATGCAGCAGTTTGAAGTAAAATATAGAAATATATAGAAATTTTTCTAAAAATATAGGAAATACAGGAATCACTTTACAGCCTGTTTGAATAACGACTTCTAGTGAAAAGCCATTTTGAAATACATTTATTAAAATGCATCTTTTATCACAACCAAGTGTTTCGAGAAATTGATATGTGTACCAAGATTCAGCACTCTATATAGGAACATATAAGAAAAATGATAAAAAATATAGGAAGAATATAGTAAAAGGAATAAAATATAGAAAGAATATTGGAAAAAGGAATAAAATATAGGAAGAATATAGGAATTTTCTCTTAAAATCAGTAAATTACCGCAGTCTAGAGCACTTCCTACTGTTTAATTGTAATAGCTCATATCAGATTTTTGTACACATTTCTTCACCTGCAACTATCTGATTTATTTTCAAAATTTTCACCAAAAATTTCAGAACAAATTAAAAAATTTTTTGTACCACAAAAAAACCAATCAAAAACTGATTTTTGTAACTCGGCTTAAAACGACTTCATAAAGATCCGTTACACACATAGATGAAACACACCAAAGTTAATAGAAAGGAATAACGGTTGCGTCATCAACCGATGAGGTAAACGTTACATCCTCTCAAGAGTCACTCGATTTCTGATGTCCTTTGCCCCTGTTTAATCATTATAGTGCTTGGACCCTCGTCTCCGCCTTCTCTAACCAAACATTGCAATTAATGACTAGTCATGCTCACTTCGGAGTAAACGTATAAATCTAAATGAATTAATGTCGCTATAGGTCGTCCAACTGGAACTTCGTAAACTTATTGTGGATGAAATCGATATAACATGGCACAGGTTGAACCAAGCCTTCCGCTACAGGTGTAAAGCAGGTGATTAATACATGGGAAAACATGCAATAGCTAAACATAAAAATCGGATATACCACAGAATATGCCCTGCTCTAGATTTGCACAAAATATGTACATTTCAACGCTACTTGTCTACTGGCCAAAATGACACCTGTCTTAGATGTCGAATGTATCCTTTGTTAATCTTTCTGTTTTATATTATTTTGTATTTTTTGGTGTTTATCCTATCCTAACCTAACCTATCCTGACATAAACCTTAAAAAAATACATGTATTATATGTACTTTATTTAACTGCCCAACTGCTAAGCAAGCACTGGCAGTCTATCATGACTTAACCTTTAAATAATACATGTACCCCTGTAAGTTGACCATCCAAGGGACTCGCAAACTGGTCAACATATGGAACGAGCCGTGTATTGCCACAGGACTATCATGTACTGCATGTGCTTACATTTAACAGTAATCATTCATCATTCATGAATAATCTTATTAAAATGTTCATAATACATGTACAGTACCAGTATTGATAATGTGCTGCACGCTTTACACGTACAGTATAGTAAGGGTATTGAAGGGGTTCAAAATTAAATCTTGCACCTCAGAGGCAGTTACTGTTCAGGGGTGTACAGTATAAGTTTTGCAATCAGCCAATATATTTAATCCTCCATGACTTTACATGTTGAGATATACGGATGTGCATATGGAAAACTTGTAGAGGTAACTTTCCATTGAGTTAATTTGGTGACCGTCCGATCAGTTAAAATGTGGTCAACAAAGGGAGGTGGTCAAAATGGAAAGGTGGTCAACTTTGGAGGTTCTGTTATATAATGCTTTATTTAACTGCCAAACTACCAAGCAAGCACTGCCAGTCTATGAGATATTATGGGAAGTCCACTTTCTCATAGTACTTACTGTATATATGTTAGAGCAGGGCATATTCTAAAGCGAAGCTTAAAAAATTGCCCAAATTCGATAAAGCCAGTTTCTTCTCACATCAACCCATATTACTTTTTGGTGGCGCTGCCGATTGGTTGGTTGGTTGATTGGTTGTGGGGTTCCAATTTCCAAAATATGCGAAATGCATACTTAACATGATTGTGTACACTCAGGGCACAACAGGTGCCACACGAGGTGTAGCAAACATAGTGATCTTTAAAATTGGTAATCACACTGAAATAACAGAAATTATTTCACTAACACAATACTCATACAGCATATCAGTAGCTAATTTTACTCAGCAGTTTTGAATTGAATTGAACTGCTTTAATCAGCAGTCTGGTTATCGCAAACAATGATAAGTTCAAAATTGAAAAATTGGGAAAGAGCATTTTGGTTTTTGTAGCAACAATGCCCAACACATTATTAACATGCCCCATTTTATTTAGGACATTAAGAAAATATTTTACTAACAGTTTTGGTCAAGATTAAACACCATATACATGTAGCTTAGTAATACAGTATATCGATGACAGATTTGACTCAGTAGGCTGGTGTTTCAAACACTGAAAAGCCCAAAACTGAACAATTTAGAAATAGCATTTTGGTTTTGTAGCAACAATTTACAACAAATTACATGTACATTTCAGCATTGCAACATTTGAACAATGGTACAATTTCCCTGACACAATTTCAACGTGCCCCATTTCGATTTTGGTAGTAAGAAAATGATTATTTTGCTACAGTCAAAACACTGTACATACCTAATCATATGCTTCATTGTAATTGTTCCATTTGAATGACTGTCGAATAATGGAAAACATCATTAATCCTGAATCTTGTTACCTGTCACTCTTACCTAATTTTATATTAATAGTTACAGCTCCCAGTTGGAAACATTAGCGTTTGTTCTCCAATGAACACATTAAATTATCGGTTTTTGGTATATATGTACATGGAATAATAATGTCATTTTGTTTTACCATTTCATTGGTTTTTCTTATACAAATTCCACTTATGCGTTAAATGACTAAATTTATAACAATATTCAGTCAGGATGATAATCACTAAGTATTTGGCACATAACGGAATTTATTGGACAGCCCTCGCCGTTGTCAATCTACTCTAATTGCATATTACGTTATCATTGCCTGTGTGTGTTTTCGACAGATAGCGAACTGACACTTGACCATTTCCGCGTCGGCTGACCAGTGACCAAGCAGCTAGAATGTCATCAGACGAGAACACGACACCAGTAAAACAAGGTAAACATAACGGGATATTGCATTTTTAGGGAGGAACCACTCATAATATTCCCTAATCGGAAATATTAAATTATGAATTGGGCTTGATTTTGGCTTTGTATAAAAGCGATATTCAGATATGTCTATGATGAAACATTTCATATTAAGCATGGAATTAAATGTCATAAAACTCCAAACTTCGAAATTATGTTTGTATTTTCTGAAAATGTGCAATTTGCCTCCTATACAGAATTGACAAGAAGTGAAATCGGAACATTCTAAGCAATATTTTGCACATTTCGGAAAATGTGTGAAAAATACGCGCGTTTCATAAAGTATTAAAACTTAAATGTTATCAAAAATAAAAAAGCAAAAACGGGGACGTGTCTGATAGTTTCAAAATCTTTACAAGTCATTTAATTCGTTTAATCTCTGCATTCCTTGAAACCTAATTTACTTATACAGTATATTGCAAAAATAAATGTTCGTAAATTCTCTTAAATTTATGAAAAATGCGATTTTAAAACTGTCTAACATCTGAAATTTATCACAATTAAATCTGTGAAAGCTATGGACATACATTATTCAATTTTCACCATTATTCCGAAATTTAATCTACTAAATTAAAGCTCGTAATTTATGAAATTAAATCAAACATTTGCTAAATTCATATTTTCCTGCATATTTTCCAATATTTTTAACAAATTGACAGTCACTGAAATTCATACACAATTGTCTATTCTAAGAAATTCATCAAAAGTCGTTAACTCGCAGAAATTACCCAAATCATCAATTATCAGAATTACATCAAAATTTGACAATTTTACGAATTACATCAAAATTTGACAATTTTACCAATTAAGTCAAAATTTGTCAATATCTGAAATTAATAACAATGTCAACTAAATAACATTCACCTATGTGTCAATTCTCCGAAAGACTATATATCAGCAATTGTTAATTCGTTGAAATTGATCAAAAATTGCCATATCTATGAACCTCATCAAAAATTGTCAATTTTCTTAAGTTAAAAACTGTCAATTCCGAAAAAATACGTTAAAGTTATGTCCTAATGACCCTTGGGGCAAAGTGACCTTTTTACCCTCTATCGCTTAATTTACCTACTGTACATGTACATGTAGGCTCATTGGCTGGTCCATTTCTATTTATACAACCAATTTACCTGTTGTTTGCATTCCCAGAGACCCCACCTCTTTTAAACATATGACCCGAAGCCCTTAAAACTTGACTATCCTAGTTGCCCTTTGCAAGGGATTTCGACTTCCCCTGTCAGCACATTGATACGAGTACGTTTTCACTGTTCTCATCGTTCTAATGGCAATTGCGAATTTCTTTGAAATACATCAAGAATTGTGAATTCCTTGAAATTTACCCAAAATTGACCAGTAGTTCTCCGAAATTCATCACAAATTGTCAGCTCACTGCATGAAATTGATCCAAAATTGCCAATTCTCCTAATTTCACCAAATATTGTCAATTCTATTAATTTCACCAAATATTGTGAATCCTTCTATTTTCACAAAATACTGTCAATTCTCTGAAATTGATCAGAAATTGCCAGTTCTCTGAATGTCACCAAATATTGTCAATTCTCTGAGATTGATCAATAATTGACGATTCCTCAAGTTGTTAACTCTGACATTCGGCGAAAATTGTCCGTTCTCAAAATTCGCAAAACATCGATTTGCGAAATTGATCAATAATTGTCACTTTTCTGAAATTCGTTAACAAATGTTGATTTCTCGAAAGTCTTCATAAATATAATCCCTTGAAATTCACCAAAAACTGAAAATTCTCCGAAATTAATCAAACAATTGTCAACTACCCAAAATTCATAAAAAATTGCCGGTTCTCTGCAATTCATCACGAACCTAATTCTCTTCAAAGCATAGCAAAAAACATTCTCAATAATCCGAAATTCATCAGTCACATCAGAAACTGCCAATTCTCCAACATTCATGAAAACCCATCTTTCTAAAATTCACGAAAAACAATTTCGGAACTTCAATGAAATTGCCATTTGAAAATTCCCCGAAATTCATCAAAAATTGCCAATTCTCCGAAACTCATGAAAAACTGTCACCTCGCCGAAATTCACCGAAAACAGCCAATTCTCAGAAATTCACCGAAAACTGGCAATTCTCCGAAACTCATCCAAGATTTTCAAAAGTTCGGAAACTGAGCTCACAACGAGTACCTTGCGCTAATTTTCGGAACTATACAAAATCAAATGCACTCTCCAAAATTCATGAAAAATTACGATAAGCGTAAGTCGTCAATAGGGGGTGTCAATCCTAAAAAATTACTGTAATTGAAATTGACTAATTGGTGTGCGCATCCGCAAAGCCATATGCACACGCGCGCATCAATTAGTCAATTTCAATTAGAATTATTTGTAAGGATTGCATTTTTATAAAATGCAAAGAAAATCTCAAAGATTTATGAAAATTCTGTAGAACCAAAACAAGCTTCTTTCAACATCCCAAGCCCTACGTCAGAGTGAACAACATCACTTGACCTTCGCTTGTGGCGCCCTCTTTTCCCGGGTGCCTCCCATTGGCTGAGCAGAGGCCCCGCCCCCACTTAGTGTGAATTAAGTGGAACTTAGCGATTTCCATTGCAGCCTGGGTCGACACGTTGTTGGCAGAGCACGCACTTCCGCTCGAGTCTCTGAAGACCAAGTCCTCGTGCTGGACAACGGCTACTGCTTGGCCACAGCCGCCAGGGGGCGCTCATAAAATGCCTTCCCGCAGCCCTTCGCCATGGACGATAGCCCACCTGTTGAGCATGTGGAAGTCAGAGACGAGTTCGAACAGATCACCACCGGAAGAGGTGGACATCGTGGCCGAAATGAAGAGTCCGTTGAACGGCACGGAGGTCCCGGACGAGGACCGTTGTCGGTCAGGGCGAAAAGCCCTTGCTTCCCTGCTCTTCCGCACCAGTAAGAGCAGGTTGTTCTCAGAAGATGGGACACCTGAGGTGACAGTTGAAATGGACGACCCCCGCAGGGTGGGCAAAGGAGGGGTGATTGGAGAGGTTTGTCACATCACCGAAAATCCCTTCCGGATACTGAAGGTAAGTTGATTTTCGACAGTTGGGTCATGGGGCATGGAGGCCATGTTGGGACTGGATGAGTAAAACAACCCTTATGTGAGAAAGCTGACTGCAAATGCTGAATGAAAAGATGGCTATAATTCCCTGTGTAAAATAATATCCTCTCTAAAATAATAAAATGGGCCGATCCGGACCTGGGGCCCAATGTATAAAATAATAAACCTCCCTAAAGTGATATTGGATAATTTTTATCGGCTCCAATGTTTTTGTGAGGGAATGTTAGCAAAGCAACTGCAAAAACTATCAAACATGGAAGAAAAATATCAAACTTGGTAGCAAAAATACCGTAAATCATTTTAAAGAGGTTGGAAGAAGCTGTCAATATTCTTGAGCAGTCAGCTTTTTAAAAATCAAAGCTGTAAAAAAGATTTTTGGGCACCCTGTATAACGAGATTTAGGAACAGCAAAAAATATCAAACTTGAAAACAAAATATCAAAATTGGTAGCAAAAATACCACAAATCATTTTAAAGATGTTGGAAGAACCTGTTCTTCAGAAACAAAAACTGTAAAATAATATCCTCTTGGGACCCATATATAAAATAATAAACCTCGCTAAAGTGATATTGAACAATTGTATTGGCCCCAATGTTTTTGTAAAGGGATGTTAACGAAGGACCTGCAAAAAATATCAAACATGGAAGCAAAATATCAAACTTGGTTGCAAAACAACCATAAATCATTTTAAAGATGTTGGAAGAAACTGTAAATGTTCTTCAGAATAAAAAAAATCCTTGTGTAAAATATTATCCTCGCTAAAATAATAAAATGTGTCGGTCCCAACTTTGCACCCATGTATAAAATAATAAACCTCCCTAAAGTGATAGTGAATAATTTTAATTTGCCCCAATGTTTTTGTGAGAGAATATTAAATTAAATTAAGCTGTAAAAGAGATTTTTTGGCAACCTGTATAACGAGATTTAGGTTTCTTATTTTCTTTTAATTCAGCATTTCCATAAAATTATACATGTATAATTTATGATAAAAATTCTAAATATACATGTATGGTAATGAAACCAGCAGGTACGTAATCAAATTTTTTTGTAGCAAATACATGCAATCAAAGCATGTATGTAATATAATATAAAAATGCATGTGTGGTGTTTGAAAATCGTCCTTACAACATTTGGAATGAAAATTGTAAGAAATTTTTGTGAGAGATTGGTGTGCTTTGAATCTTTTAAAGGCATTTTTTTACGTAGACCTAAGCAATTACTACCAGATTCAGCAAGCAGTGAGATGCAAGGCAAATAATGTACATGGGCGGGTTCATGTAGTAAAAATGGTGCCCATAATAGCTAGTGACTCATGATAGGTTGAAAAAAAGGGAAAATCCCATATTTTGCAGCTGCACAGCATGGCTGCAGTTGAACCTGTCTGAAATAATGTCCTTTCTAAAATAATATTTGGCACCGGTCTCAACAGTATTATTTTAGACAAGTTCTACTGTAATGTCACCATCTTCAATGACGAACAAACATTCGATTTAAGCAAAATTTGTATCAAAATTAGATAAGATAACGGATTTTAGTCCCACAAAGTCATATGTCAATATTTGACAGCACTTCAGATTAGGCCCTGCTCCGCCATATATACTATGAGTTGGTGGGCTTCTCCTAACGGCTCGTAGGCTGGGAAAGACAGCCCCTTTAAGAGAAACTGATTGTAAAGTTAAAATTAAAACATGGAAGTGATGTCAGCATCACCCACACACATTTGAATTATGCGAAATTTGTTTCAAATTAAACTTAAAATGAATTTTAGTCACACAAATTCATAGGTCAATTTTTGGCAGTACTTCAGATTAGGCCCTGTTCCTCCATAGACACTACGAGATAGTAGGTTTCTCTTAACGACTCGTAGGCTGGCAGCGATTGCGTGGCCAATGGGCAGCTAACTAGAGCAATGACATTTTTGGTTACATTAGGTTATGTTAAGCAAAAACATCCGAAATTCGCGAAATTTGCATAAAATTGGAAACCATTATGGAACTTAGTCAAACAAAGCCATAGGTCAATATTTAATACTTCTACAGATTAAACCCTACTCCACAGTAAACAATCAGAAAGTGGACTTCTCCTAACTCCTCGCAGGCATGCAGTGATTGTCTGGTGGATCGGCAGCTAAATAACTTAATTACATGTTTAAGTTAATTTAGATTAAGTTAGGTTAAACAACAAAAATCCTGACTAACTCGAAGCAATAGGTCAATTTTTGGCTGTATTACGGAGTAGACCCTGCTCCACCAGGGTTGCGTTATGTGAAACAAGAAAGAAGTATAAATAAATGAGAGAGGATAGGTGTCATACTTGTACTGTATCCTACACAAATAGGGATGAAATATACATGTACATATTTGGAGACAATTAAGTTATGTTAGTTAAAGTTAATTTATCATAAACAAAAAAAAAGATAATTAAAGATAATCAATAATAATTTGGGAAAAATTGGGTAAGGGTCTAATCTGTAGTATATGCCCATTTTTTGCAACACAGGATGACTAATTATAGATTTCGATTGTAAAACAGGTGATGACTCAGCACTTGATTGCACTCTTGGTGTCAGTTAAAACAAATTTACTATAAGTTTTTCCATCTGTTTGCCAGCAGTCAAACGGTCAAGTTTTTTTAAAAAAATAAGCGTATTATCAGTTCGTAATCTGTCTTGTAATAATTCTGAGATCAGTTTTTTCACAATCAATTTTGTCTTAAGGATTAGCTGGGATGCGAAAATTGAAAATGATTGTTTGAAAATTGATTCCAACATGATTGCATACTGGTGTAATTTGCTTCAAATAGTATTGAAGGTAGGAGGAGTATGTTTCTTCCAAATGACTTATGCCAGGTCCGAAAAGGTCGTCGACCTTTTATGAGGATAATTCACGAGGATGGTTCACGAGAGTTCGTGAAAGTGACATATTTTCAATCCAAAGAAAAATATTCAAATTTGTGCAACAGGCCTTAATGGGTGTGCTTATTGATTCCAACTACCAGGTTACATAAACATTCCCATTGATCGAAAAAGCCACATTAATTATTGATGACAAGACATTAAAATACATATAATTTTGCAATTTTCCTGCTGGATTGATACATCCAATTAGACATTGTCATTACTTACTTGCATGTTCCATTTTTCAAATTATAACAGGACCTTATATTTTGTACATGTACTTTTATAAAATAGTGAAATGTTGACGCATTGTCAAAACATAAATTAATGGATTGCGAAATAAAAGGAGTTGCTACTGACTTCATTTTAATTAAATGTCACTGTGTGTATCAATATAGACATGAAACATTCCTAGTACAGATCGTGCCACTGCCAGGACATTCCAATAGATTTTAGAATTGACAAAGCAATTGACAGAAAGTTGTAAAACATAGTCAAAAACCTGTGAAGATAGGTTGTGATGTTATAACATACTGTATTTATAGGTGATAGAACCTGACACTCCAACCCACTTGTGGAACTTAGCTCATTCGAGTCCATATAATTGGTATTATTTTTTTCATGCCATTAAATGTTAGAATTCTCATCCAAAGGACATTAATTAGAATTAACATAACCATAGAACAATTAGAAGCTAATAGCCTAATCAAACTGACCAAATCATCATGACAGTGTGATGCAATTTCCTATATTGCATCACAGATGCAAGGGTTGACATCGCAATGGTTAATGGAATAAATTGTCTGGTTGTTTACCTAACGTTCTGATTTCGCTGAAGGGTAAACGATTCCATTAATATATTCAGTGTGGTATTTTTGTCATTTCGTCAAGGGCCACATTTGAATCGAATAAACACACCATAACTAAGTTAAATTATTTTGACGCCGTTACACTGGGTGTAATTTTCATTTTCTCTTAACATGGAACAAGTCCCAGGTTATTAAATATTCAGGAGCATAACTGGAACATTTAAATGTTTGCGGTTAAGCTATAAGAGGGAGTATCTCGCATTCGAACCGATTACAACCTGGACTGCAATAATATTTGCATTTTTATTAGTGCAGAATTTGAGTTAATCAATGACCTAATTTGAAAAATCGCGAAATAGTTTTGGCCAAATTCCAGTTCCATATTAAAACTTCCACATTTCCACGTCATTCCCATCTATTTGTACCAACACTGCCTTTTATATTGTTTAATTATATAATGTTTAATTTGAATTTAAAAGCAGCACTTCCATAAATGATCAAGGCAACAAGAAAAAAATCCTCAGTGCATTTTTGCTGTCTATTTGGTCCTAAAGACAGGGTTATGCATTTTATAGCAATGCCCAAAAGGTCAAATCGTCTATTATTCGGCAGTTTCAATTTCACACGAAAAACATTGTCAGGGTTATAGACGCCCAATGGGAATATTCTCCATTAATATTTCGATACCATTAGGTTGTCTACACTCACGCGAGTGATAATTATCTAATTGCTAGTAGATTAATTCCATAATGAAACACTGGGTCTCATGCCCATGTAATGACGTCAACATTTTGGACAACATTTCAACAATAGTAAGAACACAATGCCAAATTAGCAACTTTATAGATACATGTATATGTACATGTACATGTACATAGAATTATAATTAAAACCTCGTTTTCGAATGTTTGTTTTGTACTGAGATGATATCCAAATACGATGGCAGTTCAAAAAGTAAGGTTATTTAAAAAAGAATGACTCATTCTGTGAAAAAATTGAAATATACACTTTGTAGAGCATTTAATACTCTATTTTTCCACAGAATCCCCACACTTATTGATGCATTTGTCATACCATCATTGATGCTATGCAGAAACTCGTGAGGCGATGGGACAACTTCATCATTAACTGTGGAGAAATTATGTGGAAACAGAGTATTAAATGCTCTACAAAGTGTATATTTTCATTTTGTCACATAATAAGTCGTTCTTTTTTAAATAAATAAATTACCTTACTTTTCGAACTGCCTTCGTATATAGATTGAACAGCATATTACTCAACTTGATATATTACCAGTACTCAATGGGGTAATAGTAAAAGGACTTTTCTGAAAACATGTTAGATTCCTTCCGGGTGCATGGAAAAGCTGAATATGGCCAAAGAAATGGGGATATATTTGCCATATATGACCAAGTTAGCGTTATTTATTGTATAACCATGTATTAAACCCTATATGGCCTTACATGTGCATGTATATTGAAATCGCCATAAAAGGGAACATTAGACAAAGCCATAGATTGATGAAAAAGCTGAATATGACCATACATGACCAAATAGGCGATATTTATGACCATTGCATTGTAAAACCCTATTTGGCCTGATACGATATCGAAATTTCCATAAAAGGGACATCAGATAAAGCCATATATGGATGCCTACATGGTCCCTTATGGAAAATGAATGAACATATTGTACTCTCATGTGACAATATATTGACATATGGATTGCATGCCATGCATGTACTGACATACTGTGTATGGATATGTAATTCCACACGCTGTATAGGTCCATTTGTGGCCAAGTTCTGGTCTAACAATACTGTATATGGGCCCATACGTCATTTTTGTGTGGTTGGGGGTCGTTGGGCCAAAGAGCAATTCGAGAGGAAATTCTTCTTTGCAACCTCTGGAATTTCTGTTGAGGACCAGATGCCATACACTATTGCGTTTCTAACTTTTCGTTGACAAAGCAGGGCCATACGTGGAATTTTAAGTATTTCAAACAAATTCTCACGTGTTCTGGAACACAAGAAAGTTTACATGGCGAAAATCCTCCAATAATTAAAAAAGAATTCAGCCCACCATGTACATGTACATGCACTTTTCCACCTGGGTTTTCAAATACTTTTTGTAAAGGACACTTAGGAAAAATTACAATTCTGGGGATGATGTTGCTAGGCAAATTGTTTGCGATTAGATCCCAACTCAAACAATGCTTTGGTGAAACAGTGTGCCATAACAAGCATTAGCAAAGATTAGCTAATTATTTGAATCGTTAGTTGTGCAAACACAGAACCGAGTTCTGTGAGATTCATCAGTGCAGGAAAACAAGATGGCCGCTATTTCGAGATGGGCCATCTAATTACCGGTACTTCTAGGAAAATGGGTTCTCGAATCAATGGCTGGGTGGAGGATAGAAGTTTGCCAGATAAAGTCACCGGATTACGACCATAAATTGCAGATTAAAAGGCCTTAATGGTCGCCATAAAGTCGATGGGTTTGTGTTTGACAAATAGCACCAATGGAAATTGGACCAAGTATAGAGTGAACGAACACCTATGGGAACGCCATATGCAATGGACCACAAGAACGGTATAAAGGGGGCATTTCTGCATTATTGGTCACACGACATCCATTTATGTTCTGGAGACGACACGTTTGGACCTTTCAGAAGATCCTATCGAGGTTGACCAACTACAGATGACAGGGATTTGCATTGGCAGCCAGTAGCAGTTTCCATTCAACTCTTTGTTGGCAAGAAAGTGAATTCTAAGATATTGAAAAAAGGAATACCATGATGAGGTTCTGTGATTTCAAGACCGGAAATGTGATGGCCAATTGCACCAGCATTCTGGTTAAACACAATTCCTTTGAAGGGGAAGCTCAAGATGTGTGTGACCTAAGCGAAGTAAGTTGGCAGAAAAATCAATTGGTGTATTTGAAGATGATTCAGGCCTCTATAGATAATCTGCAGATTAACTAATTCAATGAATTAACAATGAATTCTAAAAATGTTATGGACGTACTGGACGTGTCGACAATTCACGTATTGGAAGAATCAAAGAGAAATGAGAGAATTTGTTTTATAAAAATTACAGTAACTAAGCGAATGCCATCAAAAACACTCCAAAATCTCCAAGATGGTTGAAGGTTTTCACAATAAAATAATAATTGTAAATGTGGAGAATGGTAACTTATGCATGATTCAAGGTGAGTTTCATTGCTTAGAATTCTCCAAGAGTTCGTTTGTTTGTTAGCATGTACATATTAGAAATACATGGGACCGTATGTAATTTTAATTTACTCCATACACTTGTGCATGTGCATGTCCATAAAGTAGCAACATTACTAACCTGATAGAGAGTTTAAGCAGCCTGAAAATACCTAATCAAGAGAATTCAGTGCTTGTGTTTAACCAGAAATTCTGAAAATTATTTTTAACGTCAGCTAATGCCATCTTACGGCAACAAACAGCAAAACCGATTATTCCTAAATTTAGCAATGTAACACCGACATATTTGAAATGATTTCGATTTTTCATACGTTTTTGGAATAAATAAGGATTTACAATTTTTCGATAGTCTTAACAGTTTTAAAATGCAAAACACTTCAAAGTTTTCTTGAAAACTAAGACAATTTCAGATTTCAAAAATAAAATTTCAAATACATTAGTGTTAAGTCTGGCTGAAGAAACATGCCAAGGGTAATGCTGATTTCGCAAATAACTCGATGCAAATTGGAGTAATATTTGCTAATAATATTTGCTAATAATGGTTAATGTACATGTGAATCATGTACAAGACCAATTAAGATCAATTTGTTAAAGCTGTACATTTCGATGTGGTCTTAACTTAATTCATTGGTAATCACAAATATTATTTCCGGAGAAAATGCAATTGACATTCAGCATCAGCCATTTACACAAATAAGTGCCTTGCCCATTGATATTCCACCTTGGGTCTATTCCCTGCAGCAAATCGTATACAAAATTATCGCACTATTAGCTTAATTACGTTTACCCAACATTAACACTCTAAACTCTGTCCAAAAAATATGTTCAAAACTGGTGGAAATACCGTTTCATTGAAAATAAGCATTTGCATGCAAATTGAGACATGTATGGTAAAGGTACGAACAAGCCCAAAAATTCCAGAAAATCATCTGATGGGTTGCTATAGGGTTGGTGAAGAGTCGAGATTAACTAGTTCCACAGAACCAACATGGTTGATTGAAAGGTAAACATGGGCTTGGCGGCAGGGGTCAAACCAAGAGTCTCTCGAGATTAGCAGACGGGGTTTCCTAGGCAATCGAGTGAAAAATCAACAGATCGTCCTAGGACGCAATCTTAATTAACGGAAAACGAGCCAAGATAAAAACACTTGAATAAGGCACCGATGCATCCTCGTTTTATTCAACGTGTTTTGATGTCATATATCTACTGTTAATCAGTATAATCACTATTTAATTATAGGCTCATATTGTGTGATTACAAGTATGATTTTTCTCTTATTGTTCTATTAAAGACCAGACAAAATACTCCTGTTTTATCGAATAGATATACTGTACAGTAGAACTCCAAAGTTGACCACCTCCCTATGTTCACCACACTTTAACTGATCGGATGGTCCCACATTCACTCAATGTAGGTGACCTCTACATGTTGACCACCTGCGCCTCTGTATATTGTATGTTGACCAGCATTGTTTCAACATGTAAAGTCAGGATGATTAAAGTTATTGGCTGCTTACAAAACGTATATTGTGCACCCTTAAACAGTACATTTGTAACTGTCTCTATAGAGGGACGAGAGTTCATTTTGATCCCCTTCAGTACTCCCTACTGTACTGTTAAAATGCTGGAAGAATATGCAGCACATGAGCAATACAGGTACGGTATTATGAACATTTTAATAAGATTATTCATGGATGGTGAATGATTTCTGTAAACTGATGCAGTCCAGGAATTAAAATCCTGTGTCAGTCCAAGCCTTGTTCCATACGTTGACCACCTCCTTATGTTGACCAGTTTGCGACAGTCGCTTGGGTGGTCGACATTTAGAGGTTGTATTGTATTGCTAACTGACAAAAATGATTAAAACCTGATATACTGGTAATAAACAGGTAGTAATCTATATATCCCCGGATTTCAATTCAATTTGCGACTAGACAACAATAAACCCACAATGTCTGTGAAAACCTAGATTTTAAATAATAGATTTTAGTCCATATTTTCAAACAAAAATGTGATTGGTAACCATATAATGTATGAATGTCATTGGCGAAAATTTCAGAAAGACTATCGTGAATGATGAATTTTACACACATTTCTACGAGGGTTGAACCAAACGTAATGCAAAATATTTTTCTGTAAATTCACTGAGTTTTTGTTAGGTATTACATCCTTCAGGAACAAAATTATCTGTAAATCCCTAAAACTGAGAGGACTTGGAAATTAGGGGCAGCGGATTGGGGGCAATCACTGCTAGCATCCATGTATTGCAAGATACTCAATATACTTTACTTTACTATAAATTACAGAACGTTATTAAAAAAATGTATACTAGCTTTGTATAAAAGCTTTGAGATACAACATTGTACAGTCTTGTTGCTTCTTAGTCATGGATGCATATTTTGATAATATAGCATGTTATCACTGCAAAATGCCTTTTATAAGAAAATTATCGTTTTACGTTAAAATCACGTGCAAAAACATATGTTCTCCAAATTATTAGAGGATGCTAAGAGACTTGTGTTTATATCAATATATCACAAAAACTGTATTTTTATCAATATTAGGTTGCCGAACAAGGAAATCTCAACGAATTTCAGAAGATGGTGGTGAAGGACAATTCAAAATTGACACTTCAGGACAGCAGGGGACGTCAGCCGTTGCACTTTGCAGCCATGAAAAATCGACTGACGATTATCGAGTATATTCTTCAAGAAGGTGGAGGTAAAAATGCATTATGATCGTAGCTGCATTTCGCACAACAAATTGCACAATAGATGTACTGTATGTGTTCGCTAAATATATACAGTATGATTTGTAATAAGTATAAAACAAAGTACATGTAGGAATCGAAACATTCATTACTTCAAATGCTAAACCTTAGCTGCGAAACGTTCTTAGAACAATACATTTACAGTATGTCCTCGATCATTAGTCCTAAATGGTGAAAAAATAAATGAAAATCATGCATTCGCTGATTTTTAAAAATTACTTCAAGAATATAGTTTGCGAACCCAAAGAAACTATTGTGCATGCCGTCAAATGTTAACATTTAAGTCATAAGTGCAGTTATTCTAAAAAATGGAATGTAGAAACTTGCATTTGCACAAATACATGTAATATTAGCCATTTCAACAATAAATATAACATCAGGTTAAGCTATTTTCTCAACGCCGTTTCGATAAGGAATTTTTTAAACGTTTTTCTACAAGAATTAATTTTTTTTATAATGAAGAAGGTTTTTTAAAGAATGAGAGCAGTTATTTTCAAAACAAGGAAAGTGTAGATTTGCATTTGCACAAATGTTATTAGCCATTGAAAAAATAAATATGGTTTCAGGTAAAGGCATTTTCCCAAAGGAATTTTTCCAAAGCTTTTCTGTAAGGATTATATTTTTTTAAGAAATTAGTGCAATGTTTTTCCAAAACGTGATATATGATGCTTGTAAATTTGCTTTTGCCCAAATGTTACTTTGGCCACTGCGTCAATAAATATAGTCTAACTTCAGGCAAAGGCATTTTCCCAACACCTTTTGGATTTGGATAAGACGTTTTTTCAAGCTTTTCTACAAGTATTTTAATTTTTTTCAAATAATGCCTGAGTTTTTTTAATACATTGTAATGAGAGTAGCTTTTTTTTCCCCAAACATTTTTTTCCAAACATTTCACCATTGCAACACTAAATATGTTAAGTGAATTTTCCGTACATCTAGTGAAATTTGTTACAACAGAAAAATAAATCGAGGAACCGTTAGCGTTTCATATGAAAAAAATTATTTTGGGGAGAAATTAATACAATTTTCTTTAAAAGCAAACAATTTGGAACGCTTTATGGTCCTTCCTTCAGAAATTATTAATTTAAAACCTGTTAGAGTTGAATGGAACTACACGATTAGCACGAAAAAGCATCGTTTGGCTACAATAAACTCCTTATGTCCTTAGAATGTGCAATTTCCGCAAATCATGGGTCATTAAATGCAAGTCAGAATGATTATATTTTTCCAAGTAGTTGACCACGAAGCACACATTATAGTCGGGCATGTGGCCTTTTCCCGTCAACATTTTCAATTTACCCACAAATGCAAACATCAGAAAAATCTGATGGCCCATCAGAGAGACCAATAAACACGACATGGCAAAATTGAAAACGAAAATCGATGTGTGGGTCGCGATTATTACCAAATATTACGACAAAGCGAGAAAGTATGGCAAAGAGGAAATCAAGAATTCCTTGAAATGCAAACAACAAAGAAATGGCAAATAATATTCGTGATGCAATTGTGAAATTCACGTGCATGTAATTCCATCTATTTCTTGCAATCAAATGCATCAGGGTGTGAATAATGGAATCACGATGTGTGTTGGTGTCGACATTTAGGACCTTTCGCAACCAATTCACATGCAACAGTTATGTTATGCATGTAAAACACCGTTCTGGGTATCAAATGCTACCATTACAGGATAGTGACATGATAGTTACATGCTATGATTATGATCTTCATTACAGGGCAGGGCAGTGACACTATGGTAACACGCAATATGTTGATGATCTTTGTCCATGTCAAGTTATTACATTTTGGTGTAGAATTGAAAGAATAACAGCAATTTTGCGATTGGTGTAACCTACATGTATTTCAGTACAACCCAACTGCAGTGTTTATAAAAGTCGAGTTCCCAGCTAGACAATTTATTTACGAAATTTTGGGATACACTAAGGAATATGCCCTGCTCTAAATGTACACGTAATATGTCCTAGTTATCGCACTTTATCATTTTTTTTGTGAAATTACTTTTTGGTTTTTATTATTATTTTTACTTTCTTTTCATCACAACCTAAACTTGTAAATTCTGTATTTTCTACCCTTAATCGCTAGGAGAAATCCACTTTATCAGCAGGGCATATTCCACAGTACAACCGAATTTTTATTTAGGCAAATTAAGAAGATATTATTTCGTAAGAAAGTTATACTGTAGAATGTGTATATAGGGGTTATAAGATATAATGAGGGCTGACTGACAAGATGAACATGTATGTAGATAATATCAAGCTATTGACTCAATCAAGCCATCACCCAACATTATTTCGTGTGGTTACTTTAGGTGGAATCTTATGATCTTATATGACATGAAATAGACATAGACATGTAAATGACATGTTTTCCCTCATTTTTCCCAATAACCACATTACTGACAAGATTATTGGTAAGAAGGTTACATGTTTAGACGAGAAGTTGTATTTGGAAAGATTGTACTATAGAATTAGAAAATGAAAATTGATGTTAACATGGTTAGAATAAGTGATGAGGTAATCACAATATTGGTGAATATGAAAAAAAACTGTTGGCCAACGTCTCGCCTACAACACCGCCATAATATTTTCGGTAATATTTATTCGTAAGACGGTTGCATTAGTATGGAGGCCTTCTCTTTAAAAACTTTTCTGATATATTAAGAACATGGTGTTATCGAATTAGAACATACAACGTGTTTTAACATGGCTACAACTAACTTGTTTTCACAAAACTGAAGTGATGAGTAAATTCGAACTCTTCTGAAGAGAGAACAAATGTTTTATTGTCCATCATCCCACATGTACCTTCCACAGCTTCATCAGGGACACCTTAAGATCAAAAATCCAATGTCTCGCCTTGGCTGCATATTGATCAGTTTCAATTTACTAACATGTTTTAAAAATTGTATTGTAAAACGACCTGCCTACAACAACATATTCATGAACACCATAAGAGCCAAGCTCCACCTCAAGGCGCTGGACAATAAAAGGTTTTGGCTGTATATTAACCAGAATTGGAATTTAGTGTTCCACTACACAACCACTTGAGAAAGAATGGTTTCCAATAAGTTATACATGTACCAACATTAGTCAAACGTCAACCCACTACACAACATTCTGATTGTCAGTGCTTTTTCAAAGACCACTATCTGTAGGCGTTTGCTTATTTTTAGGTAGGCAAGGGATGCCTTCCAAGTGCCAGCATCATTGTCATTTTCCATAGACAAAACCTACACCCACAACTGACATTTCTGATTTGATGTGCTTTTTTCTGGTTCTCAGAACTGAACTGCCAAGATGCCAGTGGCAACACCCCACTTCATTTGGCTGTTGAGCATGAAGCCATAGAAGCCATCGAGCTCTTGCTCTTGAGAGGAGCCAATTCTTCCATCCAGAACCTCAAGTCACAGGCACCAATCCACTACTCCGTGGAACACAATCGAGTGCAATCTGTGAAGGTAAAAATAACTCGTTTTTTTTCCGTTGCTCGTCCAATTTGCACCAACAACAGCTTAATTAAAAGCGGTTGCCTGATTACATCGACATTGCTACGGTTTCCACACGCAAATTGCTTTTTGCAGTTTTGGCGTCACAGCCTTCGAGTAAATCAACCTCGTAATTAAGTTCGACCTCCTTTTCAAGAAATAATCAACAACCATCTGCGACATTTGGGGATTGTAGTGACATAGTAAACGGGTCCATTAGTTTGCGAGCAATACCACTGCCATGTAACCAAGGTCTTTAATGTACAATATGGGATAAATCACATTTTTCGAGGGTTACTTCGGTATATGCCCTGCTCCAGCATAGCCGTTATGAGATCGCAGGCTTCTCCTAACAGCTCGTAGACTGAGGGTAATTGTCTGGCGGTTGTTTCAGTGGGGATTGTAGTGACATAAGAAACGGGTCCATTAGCTTGCGATCAGAAACACTGCTATGCTATCAGGGTCTTTAAGTATAGTTATATCACGGACCAAAGGTTTGTTCATCTCATAACAGCTTCGTTCCGCGGGTGTTTTGCCTGCGTCCCCGAGTGAAGTGAGGGGCAAAGATCAAAACACCCAAGGTAAACGAAGCTGTTATCAGACGAACAAATCGCACGAAGAAATCACAGTGATTTCTAACCCCAAAGAACAATAGAAAAACTGCGTACCGGTATATATAGTACAATATGGGATAAATCACATTTTTCGAGGGTTACTTCGGTATTTATCTTCTTCCAGCATAAACATTATGAGAAAGCTGGCTTCTCCTAACGGCTAGTTGACTGGCAGTGATTGGCAGGTGGTTATTTCAGTGGTTAAATCAGAAATTACACTTGTAAGCTTAGGTTAGGTTAGGTTGGGGATTGTAGTGACATAAGAAACAGGTCCAATAGCTTGCGTGCAATAACACTGTCATGTAACCAGAGTCGTTAATGTACAATATGGGATAAATCAAATTTTTCAAGGATTACTTCGGTATATGCCCTGCTCCAGCATAGACATTAAAAAAGCAGGCTTCTCCTAACGGCTTGTAGGCTGGCGGTGATTGCCTACGGTCAGGGGCAGCTAAATCAGTAATTACATCGCTAGCTTAGTTTGGCTTAAGTTAGGTTAAAATTAAAAAAGGAAAAATCCCGACATGTCAGGTGTACGAAAGATTTTAAACTTTTAACAAAACAAACAACGTTTTACAATATGACGTTTCGTTTTGGATGTCATCTTGCAAAGCATGTTGCGAAGGCGTGTACTTAGACCTGCATGACTTAATCTTTGAGACAAGCATATATCTATGATTATTGGCAGGATGAACCAGGTATTAATAAGCCATTCGACTCATGGCTTGACCTTGCAAAAACTGTTTTTAACAACAGGTTTTGATGAAACACAAGGACAAGATCAACGTTCTCCAAGGCGGTGAGCATGGCCGCACAGCACTGCATCTGGCTGCCACGTACGACTATGCCGAGTGCGCCGAGGCCATCGTAAGTAACTCCCATCAGTTTTGCTTTAATAGCAATCCATCAAATTAGCATACTAATGCAAATGTTGCCCCATAATGCAGTTGGCCGAGATGCGGAAATGTTGCAGCGTGGCCTGCAACAACGGCTACTACCCGATCCACGAGGCCGCTAAGTGTGCTTCGGCACGCACGCTAGAAGTCATCATAAAATGGGGTTAGCATAGTCTTCACAAGTTTTTGTTGGTTGCACCAATGGCGATTAATGGCAAGTTTTCCCACCAGGTGAATCCTTGGGCTGCACCCGCTATTCCATGATGAAGTTGTACGATGCGGAAGGCAACGACCCGCTGCATTCAGCAGTCAATGGAGGGGACATCAAGGTAATTTCCATTGATGATAACCTCTCAACTCTGTCACTACAAATTTTCATTGCTTTTGTGAAATCAGTGACTACATGTGCCGATTTTTCCTTCATCTCAACTTCCACGTATTTGCAGGCCGTGCAACTATGCCTGGAGAGAGGTGCTCGGATCAGCAGCCAGCAGCATGACCTTTCGACCCCAGTTCACCTGGCTTGCTCCCAAGGTGCCCTCAGCATCATCCAGCTGATGTTCAGCATGCAACCGGAAGAAAAGGCCATGTGCTTGTCGGTCGGTGATGCCCAGAGGATGACACCACTGCACTGTGCTGCCATGTTTGACCACAAAGACATTGTGGAATACCTTGTGGAAGAGGTAAGAACAATCCACCAGGACTTAAACTGCAATGTCTTTGCACTGTTTGTAACATTCCCTTTCTCCAGGGTTCGGACATTGACGCTGTGGACAAGCAGCACCGGTCTCCACTCCTATTGGCCGCTTCCAGAGGAGGATGGAAGTCAGTGGAAGTTCTGATGCGCCTCAGTGCTGACATCACCCTGAAGGATGCATGCAACCGAAACGTGCTGCACTTCATTGTCATGAATGGAGGACGCTTGGAGTACTTTGCACCAGACCTCAGCAAGGTATTTTAGAAAAAGTTAAATCATCCAAACTTACAATTCTTCACATATTCTCCAATGATTTCAAATTGGGTGAAATACTTCAAATTTACTCCAATCACATCAAAAGTGGGTTAAAACGTGGAAGTGATCAGCACATGCCCTACAAGCAATCAACGTCGGTTTCATGACCCCCAAGTGTTGACATCATAATTAACAAAACATATTTCGAATCGAGCGAGTTCTTTTCCAAAATTATATAAAAGTGGTGGTTTTTAGTTATACAAAACACCTTTATGCAAAACTGGTTGGCAAATGATATTTTCAAGCTCACTATATTGCAGGATTCCCAATCTAATTCTCATATCGATATCCCTGACTTTCCCTGATAACTTTTTAGTCATTTCCTTGACATTTTACACGAAATTTTACACAATAATAGGCCCTAAATTAAACTTAAATAAGCCGTAGGTAAAAATTTTAGGAGTTTTCGATTACTAATATTGAATTTGAATGATGAATAACGAAATAAATGGTGAAGTAAATATAAACGGGCAATTTTTTTGGAAAAAAAGACATATTTCAACAATGCAGTACTGTATTTCTACTGTAATTCTCAGTCTATGTTGCTATACAACTTTTTTTTAGCAATAGTAATAGTAATAAGTCGCCAAAATATTGAGAAATAATAATTAAGGGAATGCGGTGCAAATTTAAAAAAAAAACTAGACCAAGTAATGTATAACAGATTTAATCCACAAGCGTCTCAAATGATGAATTTTTTAAATGGCTTTTAAAAATAGTAAACTATCAATTTCCCTGCCATTCCCTGGCATTTTCACAAATTTTGACAAACTCCTTGACTGTCCATAAAGTGGGAACCCTGTATTGAAAACAAAAATTAAGTCTCATTATTCGGTTAAATTCTGTCAACACTCGTCATCACTTGGCCAAACACCTAAACATCCTGATAAAACATGCAAATGACAATACCACGTTGTTAACATTTTTCAAACAGTTACTTTTCATGCAAAAACAATGCAATAACGTATTCAATTCAATTCAATTCAACTCAGTACCCTACAATTGTATGTTGAAATTCACTAACCAATAATATTTGTAACTAAATATATTTCCAAAACTCCAGGTATGTGAAAATTTAAGTATAGTATTCGATGATCATAAAATCATGATATTCAAACCCACAAATAATGCCATCATCATGACGCAAAAACTTTCGAATTGAACGAAATCTATCAAAATCATACAGGATAAATGATAATGGATTATAGTGCCTCAAAAGCACATTTTTGGAAAACTAGATGACAAATGGTCCACTGTTCTTCAAAGCAAGAATACCTTCGCATTGAGTTTCGTTGTTTTTTGTGGTGATTTCCCAGTCCTTGGAATGTCTCAGCGTCCTGTTGGACCACAAGGACTCCAATGGGTGCACACCAATGCATTATGCCTCCAGGAATGGCCACTGCAAGAGCATCGAAAATCTGATTCGTTTGGGTGCCAGAATTAACCTGAAGAACAATGAAAATCAATCGCCATTGCATTTCGCAGCCAGGTAATATCTGACAGTTGCCAATGATATCAAGTGCCAATGTCATGAGTAACAATACGGTTTTTGGTTCTAATTCCATGAAGGTATGGACGTTACAACACTGCGGTAAAGCTTCTGGAAAGTGACAAAGGCCCTTTCATCATCAATGAGACAGACGGAGAAGGAGCAACGCCTCTGCACATCGCATCTTTAAATGGACATACGAGTGTTGTCCAGCTGCTACTGGCGAGAGGGGCGCTGTTGCACAGGTGAGTAATCTACTTTGTCCATTCCAATGTTGCTTTGATGTGAAACCTTTCTTTGCCAAACAGGACAAACCTCAGACACTAACTGATCGTCAGCAATTTACCAAGATAGTGCACCCTTGAAGCATGTTATGCATGGTTTTACTACGGTATACGCCCTATATTATATATATAGTATATGCCCTATATTATAGGAAAAACACAAAATAATCAATACGAACATAGAATTAATTCCGACAGCTACTACAGCTGTCATTCAAGTAAGGCGTATGGTTTAATTAGACATTTTATGGTCAAATTGGAGCATGGAACATATCGTAGAATACCAATATGTACATGTAATTTGCATGCCTGCCATAACACAGTGCTTCAATAGTTAACTGCGAAATGCAGTTGCTACGGCATACTCCCTGCTGCTGACCTACTACACCAGAGACATTATGAGAAAGTGGACTTCTCCTAATAGCTCGTCGGCTAGCAGTGATTGCCTGCGTATGGTTGAAGTAGACATCTTTTATGGTCAAATTAAAGTATGGAACATATCGTAGAATACCCATATGTACAAGTAATGCTTGCCATAACAAATTGCTTCAATATTTTAACTGCTGAAGGAATTTTAGTATATTAAACTAGCAAGGACCAACCACTTATACCAGCGTTATAAGTATTGAATTGAATTGAATATTTTCAGGGATCATAATGGACGCACACCACTTCATCTAGCCGCCATGAGTGGCTACACTCAAACAATGGAATTGCTGCTGTCGTTCCATGCCCACCTGCTGGACCAAGTGGACAAAGATGGAGTAAGTCAATTCAAAACTATGCATTTACTGTATTTTGCATCGTTTTCACAATATGGGGACATCCCAATGCACCAAGCTACTAATTAACACTGTTCTGTTATATTGCTTCACGGATTATAATGTATCAGGCTAGTATCAGCCTTATTTTAAATTTTTTCAGGATATACTATGGAATATGCCCGCTCCAAAGGCGCACAAAATATGTTCATGTATACTGATGCATTTAGATGTACTGTACATACACGCACTTTCTGCAGTGTGTACGCTGGAGCATGCCAGCAGCAGGGCATATTCCTAAGTACAGTCATTTTCATCATTTCAGAACACATCCTTGCATATGGCAGCCTCTTTAAATAAGGCCAATGCCATTTCTCTGCTCCTGTCATCTAAATGTACTTGCATTAAGAACAACTTGAATGCCACGCCCCTCGACATCGCCATCCAATCCAAGAACTCGGAGGCTGCTTTGGCCATGGTGGGCCACGAAGAAAGGTAAATGACCCAACAACTGCCAACTCTGGTTTTTGATAAATATGTTCGATGACTGTTTAACTATTGCTCAAATATTGAACTTTATAGGGGGTTTGAGCTCTTGCACATCCCATCTGAAATCCACC
The DNA here is from genome assembly GCA_034687865.1 of Kryphioiulus occultus. Taxonomy (NCBI): domain Eukaryota; kingdom Metazoa; phylum Arthropoda; class Diplopoda; order Julida; family Julidae; genus Kryphioiulus; species Kryphioiulus occultus. Next base: position 17,118 of record JAQGAF010000519.1, on the reverse strand, counting down.
GATGTATCATCGAAGCTTTAATAGTGCACCTTCCTGATGTGTACATGGTGGTTACTATTTGAATTTTTTAACACTCTTGGTATTTATTTCATATCAATGCATTCTGTGATACCGATCTAGCAACTACATGTAGCCAATGACAACTTCCACAAAATTCAAAAATTATATTAAATTCATTTCACTTGTTGTAAAAGTAATTTCAATTTCACTTTCATTTAAAAAGATGAATTCAACCTGTAGCTAAAGTTTGAATTTTTTCAATATTTCATTTTGAAGCAATTTGAATTTAATTTTTCGAAAACGGACTTATTTCAATTTACATACATCTGTATGTAGATTTAAAATTTCACTTCTTTGCTTTCCTGGCATCTTTAAGAGGAATCATATTTTGGTTATTTTCACTAAAGGAAATTCTTAAAAAATTAATGTTCTGTTTTATTAAAAAATTACTAAAGACAATCAGGGAAATACCACTGGTTGTCTCATTTAAATTGCGTAAATATGCTTGTAAATATGATTTGAATAATTACAATCATACCACTTTCTAGATTAAAATAAAGACCAGTCTTAGTTCAGGTTTCATACCAAAACACGAAACTCAATTTCCCTGACTGTTTTTGACAAATCTGATTAATTTCCGTGACTTATCAAATAAAAAATGTCAATGTAAGTGAAATTAACTTTATTTGCAACATTACAATTAACTATATTTTTCTATTTTTTTCTGTGCAACTGCAGCAATTCTTGTTCAATTGTCTATGCTTCCAAGTTAGCAGATTTTCAGATCCTCTTTTTTGATTCCATAAAGTCACAAAATTGAAATTCAAAATTTTTTGAATGTTTTCCCTGACTTCCACCTGATTTTCCCTGACTTAATGGACAGAATGTCAACATTTCCCTGACTTTCCCTGATCAAATTTCATTTCCTGACTTTCCCTGATTTTGTCTGGCGTGCCCTGGCGGTATGAATCCAGAAGTTGTTATTCAAAAATTCTGCAATTTAGATTCCAAAATGGTTCCATAATTCCCAAACTAATTTGTTTTCAATTCTACTTATAAACAGGGCGTTTTGGATCGATCCATTACTCGGTCATCACACAAAAAGGACTCCAAAGACTTTCATGTAAACAATTTAAATAATCCTCTCTGGAAAGTTCACAATAAAGGCTCCCAATAATATTTGGTTAAGTTAAAACTGATTATTTGTTACATAAACGCAGTGTAAGGCCAATCGCTATAGCAATACTTAATAATGCAGTTCATATTTGCATGTTTTACAATAACTACTGTCATAAACAATGGATTTCATTAAAAACATTTTACAAAAACAAAAACACAACTTCACCGTCTTTTCAAATAAATTCATGCTAACGCCATAAGATGTGATGCAATAAAAATGCCAATTTTTTTGTGGAAAAGTTGTGTTGTCGACCATCTATCGATTTCCAAAAATTTCAAGTCCAAACAATAGGAGCTGATGTCTGTTGATGTCAATTTCAGATCAGGTACAATTTCGTGCCCCTACAACAGATTAAAGCTCAACTGCTACTTTCCTTGAAGAAAAACAAAAGGGACCGGTTACCACCGCTGCCAGCCATGAATGTAAGATTGGCATCAAATTCAATCCATTAATTCAAATGCCACACAAATCATCCCCAAAATTGTTCATATTGCAGACGATGGTACAGCATGGAAGAGTGGAGCTGCTGTCGCACCCATTGTGCCAAAAGTACATGGAAATGAAATGGTAAGGGGACATAAACTTCTTTGGCGGCCATCTTGGATTTGACTGAAAATCTCGAATTGCTTACTTGCAGGCATGCTTATGGAATGCACTTTCACGTGGCCAACCTATTCGTTTACATCATATTTCTGGTGCTGTTGACCACATTTGTGGCCACCAGGGTACAACCATTGAAGGACGCAATACACAACATGACTGATGGCGCAGGTTCAGAAGTTACTAGGGTAAGCAATGAGTTTTTGGAGTTTTAGAACTAAAATAGAAGCTAAGGTTTGAAAAAGTTTGGAAATGTGTCAGCCATAAACACAATGAAACAGTGGGCTTCTCCTAATGGCTGGTTGGACAATGATTATCTTTGCTTAAATTCAGATAAATAAATTACATTTAATTTAGTGTAGGCTAGGTTAGGTTGCTTAGGTTAGGTCTGGATAAAGAAAAAAAAATAATTAAAAAGGTAGTTAAAAAACACAGAAGGCAAGTAGGCAAGTAAGGTTAAAATACACATTTTGTTCGTATTTGGAGCAGGAACTGTATTTTAGTACATCATCAGTCTTCAGGTAATCTATTGTAAATGTCCAAAATCCAAGAAATGTTTCATTGATAATGAATAATTTCACAGTAATTCAACTAGTATTTCATTATATGAACTTTACATTTTTTTAAAACATTCTGATTGTAATATTCAATGTAATTTCCGTTATAGGTGCAATCAACTACATCCTGCTACGCCATTGCTGTGGTGGTTTTGACCTTCATAACACTAAATGTCATCAAGGAATTATTCCAACTTTATCAACAGGTACAGTGGCGAACAAGTCATAAAAGTCCTTAAATAGTTCTACGAAAATAGTCATTAATGTATTAAAAATCCTAAATGCTGTCAAAGTTATTGAAGAAAACTTGTTAATGCAGAAGCTGCCTTGTAAAATTATACCTACACATTTTTTTTGCGGTTTATTATCGAATTATAAGAAAATATCAGAAATACTGTATTCTACAAACTTACAAATTTACCTTTTTTAAAAATAATATTAACATAGTCCTACACGTTACTTAAAGAAGTCCTAAAAGTCGTCAATTTCAGAACTTGAAATTAACCCCCTGAGTTTAACTGAATTGAGTTGAAACGAAACACAAGGAAAAACTTAAAACGTAGAACTGTACTAAATGTAATCATAAGCTTAATAGCATCACCTTACATTCCTTAAATGGGTGACTCATCCCTAAAAAATGCAGTAATCCTTGTATTTTTCAGAGATTGAAATATCTATTCGATTTAATCAACATATTCGAGTGGACCCTATACGTCACTTCCATCATCACGATATGGCCAGTATTCTCAGAAGAAATTCGGAGCTACCACATATCCTGTGCAGCCATTGCAGTATTCTTGGCCTGGTTTAACTTTCTCATGTCTTTGCAAAGGTCACAAAATCTTCCAGATCTCGATATGGCCTTTCCTCAAAGTAGGTACATGTATTAAAATATTCTCGTGTTGCAGATTCGACTTGATTGGAATTTACGTGGTCATGTTCCTGGAAATTCTGAACACCCTACTGAAAGTCTTGTTGCTGTTTTCCATTCTGATACTTGCTTTTGGATTTGCCTTTCACATTCTCATGATTGGGGTAGGTAGATCATCAATTTCCTTGGGGTGGTTTTCCTAACCCTCCATCATTATACACAATTGAAAGTAAATGCAGGGTTCATACCAAAATTTGCAACTCAATTTCCCTGACTTTCCCTGACCAAATCTGATCAATTTTCCTGACTTATCAAATAAAAAATATCACGTGCAAGTAAATTTAACTTTATTTTCCACACTTTGCCCATTCACGTACATGTATGTAATATTTTTTTAAATTTTTTCACAAGCAAATACTGTATCTGATTTGTTTCACAATTTTCATCTAATATTTTTGAAAAAAAATCGCCTTTTCATTCGCCGCGACTCCGCATATATTTTAGAATAGAGAACGCCGTAGGCAACATTTTTACGAAACTAGACCACAAAAAAATTCTAGAAAAATTCTTGTGTGTTAATATTAACATGAGAGCAATGCCTGCAAATTAACATTTAAGAGAACGACATAGGCGAAATTAGTAAAAAATGTTGTTTTAATGCAATTTTGAAGGCATTCTTAGCAATATTAATATTCAAGAGAATATTGTAGGCTCCTTTTTCGTTAAAAAACTAGACCGGAAATAACAGATTTAATATAATATTAAATAATTAATTTTAGACAGAACCTGCTATGTTTTTCTTTGCCACGGGAATTTGCAGTAAAATATAGGATCACTTGACAAACTGTTTTCTTGACCAACCCAACAAATTGCCCCTCAATATACACAATTCTACGATGAATTTTAGCTTGATTCTTTAAAAGTGAGCCGTAGGCGAAAATTTTTGAAAAACTCAACTGGAAATAACGAATTGTAGGTGTAAGTTATAGGGTGTTTTTCACAAAAAATGATTTGAGAATTCAAAATTTCCAGCCACAAAATTGAAATTTCAATTTATTTGAAAATTTTCCCTGACATTTTGGGCAAAATGTCCACATTTCCCAGATCACATTTCATTTCCCTGACTTTCCCTGACGTTATGAACCCTGAATTAGGATGTGAAACAATCACTGACATTGTTTTCCTGCATTTCCAGGGTGACCAACTGGCCTTCGTCAGCGCCCCCATGTCCCTAGTAAGGGTTTTCGCCATGATGCTTGGTGACATTGACTTCATGGGCACCTACGTGCGTCCTTTCTACGGGTCCCATGACATGCTCCAGTACGGTTCAAAGTTTCGGAACAGGAGTGAGCATGACTTGGGTCTTACCCCCACACTGCCCTTCCCTTACTTCACGTTCACGATGCTGGTCATCTTCATGGTCCTGATGCCCATCCTGTGCATGAATCTCTTGGTATGGAACAATGAAATTGACCTCCAAAATGTGTCAGAAGTTGGATGTTCCCTCCCTTGACACTACTTCCGGTTGCTTACAGATCGGTTTGGCAGTCGGCGACATTGAGGCTGTGCGCCGCAATGCACAACTCAAGAGAATCGCCAAACAGGTGGAGCTGCACACAGAGTTGGAACGTAAACTGCCTAAGTTCCTTCTTCAAAGGGGCTATCAAGAAGAATACTTGAATTATCCAAACAGAATGATTTGTGCGCATTCCACGGTGAGTATTCTGCATCCTGCAACATCTGTTGTTGATGGGCTCTCTCATGGAAACACAAATTGCAAACTGGTGAAAACAGAATGCAGACTTTCAAACTGGTGAAAACTGTTTGCAGACTTTCAAACTGGTTAAAACTGATCTCAAGCTTTCAAACTGGTGAAAACTGATTGCAAGCTTTCAAACTGATATTCATGGATACTGATATAGACTTATATTCATAGACAACTTCAGACTGCTGCCTGCTAAACAGCAATCAATTTCTGAAACTAACGTCTGTTTCTGGTAGGCCCTTTTGAAAAAAATACGGTTTGCAAACTGGGCCCATGTGAAGAAAACTGGTTGCAAGCTAGTTGTAGGCTGATCATCGGTGATAAACTGATATGACTGACTGCTGACAATGGATGCATATTTGCATGGTCATGTGCATAGCCAGAAATTTCTGACAGCAAATTGCTCTCAAAGTTGTTCACTGACATCATAGGTGAACATTTTTCGTAGCCTTTGTTGGCTGCTAAGTAGTTGCAAACTGATTGCAATGAGTTACATTTACACTCTACAGTCCTCACCCAATTTTGGGCATGTCAGGAATTTCTGACAGCAAATTGCTGGCGAAGTTGTTAACTTACATAATATTTGAACATTTTTTGTAGCTTTTATTGGCTGATAAGTAGTTGCAAATTGATTGCAATGAATTCCATTAACACTATACAGTCCTCACCCCATTTTGGATAAGTTAGGAATTGTTGACAGCAAATTACTGGCAACATGGTTAACCTACATCATAGATGAACATTTTTTGTAGCGTTTGTTGGCTGCTAAGTAGTTGCAAACTGATTGCAACGATTTCCATTAATCATTTACAATCGTCACCCCTCTGGTCAACGGTATTTTGGCCAACCATTTTATTTCAGATTGGTTACTCGTCTGTTTGCAGTGATAACCACTAAGGTTTGCAATCCACTCTGCAATCAAACTATTGTAGTTGCCAGCTGGTTTTAAAGTGTATTTGAAGCAAATATCAATAGTTTGCAATCACTCGGCATTCATGGTCATTTAGACCATCGAGCTAACTATAGCCCAGTATACAGGGGAAACCCATAAGATTAAAAAACTAATACATGTATGGTTATAAAAATGTATTAACATAATTTTGTAAATGGTAAGAAACAGTCATGGAAGTTATTACAATATTTCTGGTTAACTATTGTGTATTCAGAGGAGGTGCATGAATTCACCCTTTGTTCCCCAGACAGTTCACCGGTACAAACTGCAATCAGTTTTTCGCAACTACCTTGCACTCACTTTCAGAAGGATTGTATCATAGTTTATTTTGATTCAACCTGTATCTTCCCTTGCATATTTAGAAACTTTAAAAAAGCTCGCTTTCATGTATCTCCTATGGCAACTGTTGCCGAAAATTGCATGAAAAGGGAAAACACTGCAATACAGTGTTTCAAAATCATCCTTGTATTGATTTTCCCAGTTTTGGGTGTTGCTGCAGAAGATTTTCGGCAACTTTTCCTACTCCAAGAGCAACTGTCAGGAGCGGATGCACGACGACGATTACTTGTTCGAAGAAATGGCGAAACAGAAGCTCCGGTAAGTTTTCGTCTGCTCTTTGGCCGCCATCTTGGTTCCATGGTAAAATCCCTCACTTCCTCGATTAAAACTAAAACATGTTGCAGATTTAAGGCGATTTCGATGTCCTTACATCGCCAGCATCAACTGCTGCGGCTGATTGTGCAAAAGATGGAGATCAAATCAGAAGCCGATGACTTTGACGAAGGTCATGGCTGCCTGCAGCGGCCCCAGTTTCCTAACGAGGGCAGCAAGTGGAAGTCGCCAACGCTCAGGCGGAAGTTGCGCAGTGCCCAACTGCTGAGGAAGAGCAATATTGAGGCGTAAGTCTAAGTATGTACTTATGTGAAGTGAATACACGACGTCCATGGTTGGATAGGGGTAGGGGTTCACAAAATTAACGATCATGGGCTTAGAAGGAGGAAGAGGTCAAAAAGTTAAGACGACCTACCTATATTACCTTGGCACGAGTTTAAAGAGTTCCCAAAGAGTGAAACCTTTCTATAACGACCACTCGCTGCACTCAATGTTGAGTACAGTGAAACCTCTCTATGTGGGACAACTATGGTGCATTCTGAAAGTGTCCCAGTTAGAGTTTACCAAGTTTTTGACAAATAAGAGATCGTACAGTAAACACGACATATCACCAGTTTCAATGTGGTTGAACACAGAATTTTCTATGACTGAGTATCTCTCCACGAGGGTGGGAAATGCATGTTGACTACTGAAAAGGCAATTTAGTCAACATGATATTCTCATCACGATCCAGTCGTTCTGTTCTATTCCATGCTAGAAATATCAAGTTTCAATTACCGATTGGAAGGGGCTCTATCCAGACGGGTGGGAAAATAATGTTGACCTGCAGAACGAACTATCACTTAATTCAAATGACATACTTACAGGTGTCTCAAGAGGAGTTTCACTGTATTTGTTATTGTAGAATTCAATAACATGACTTTAATCACAGTAGATTTACACACTGAAAGACTTCAGCAGAATGAAAAACCTTAACCACAAAATAAAGGGAACATCAATAGAGTGTGCAATTGAATTTGTTGGTGTTGGATACATGGTTAGAATAGCAGGAAGGGCAACTTTAATCGAAGAAGTTCTTAGAGCTGAATGATAAGGTTTGGATATACTACACATTCTTCCCTGCTCCCGATGTGCAGATGTGCACAAAATACGTATATTTCAACCCTACTTCTCTAGTAGACAAGAATGGCAGCTGTTCTATCTGTCGCAATTTATCCCTTTTATTTTGTTTTAGCTTTTGTTTTAGCTAGAAACGTCATTTGTTTATGTGGTTTCTCTACCGCCAGGCAATACAGGCCTTTAGGAGAAGCCTACATTCTCATTGTGTCTGTGACGGACTTTGGCAGCACCAGGGAATATTGTATAGTACAGCCTAAAATTTTATTAAGGGATATTCAAAACTTGTAGTCCAATAACAGAAGGATTGAGGTTGTCCAATTCGGCGGAAAAATGGATGAGCTAATTAGGGGATGAAAAACTTCACATTGTGAAAGACATCGTTTATACAAAATCCCTTAGCAGTTTTTCACATGATTTCAAATTTTCCATTCCAATAAATATATTTTATATTTGAATCTTTTTAATCGTTTTAAGATTTTTGTTTCCTTCTTTCCAGAATTTGAAATCTCAGAATCCTAACAACTAAAAGAAGGAGGATGTGACCTAATTTCCTCGCTTGACCCCTTGACCATTCGGTTTTTGTCTTGTAGGCGACCATAGATATAAATATATAAATAGCGTTAGCGATTTTAATACGATATTTATGGCAAGTAGGTGTTTTGTACGTTATTAATAACCGGCATTTTTCAAAAGCGCTGGACGTTTTGTGTATCATTGGACTGTTCATGTTTTTGATATGGGAAAACATTGTGGCATCACCTTAATGTACCTTAATTTCAGTTGATTTTATCGGATGTTCATCCAGTTAGTTGGCAACCGGCAGTATATTTGTTGGGTATTGTATAACCTATTGCATATGTTGTTATCTAATATCGTCATTGCAGTTATGTAATGAAAATGCACTTTGAAAAACAATCCGTTGATTTGTCATAAATTGCAAATTGGGTAGTTTTGTGAGCAATAAAATTATGCTCATGAGAATTTCAAACGTTTATTATGGAAATAAATACAACCTCGAGGTAAATTTACTACAGAAACATAGTGAAAGCAGCTCTTAACGGTGTCACCACTGACCTTGAAAACTAAATATTGCAAGAAAATGACCATCATATGACATCATTCATATTGTTGTGAAAATCCAACACTTCGCTAAAGAAAACCACTTTACTGTGATAGTCCCAAGGGATTCAAATCGCTTATCATAAAATATTTCTCAGCATTAATAACCTAGCACATATCCTATGAGCAAGTTTTTTTCTTATTAAGATTTTCAGAATAAAAGACATGAAAAATATCGATTCTGTATGGGGGTGGGGTTTCAGATTTTGGCAAAAAACTCAAGAGAGCTGATAGAAACAATCACGCTTCGGACTATCACGAAAAAAGAGGGAGCGTTTGGGACCTTCTGGACGAACATCGTCCAAAATAAGAAGCCAAAATGGGCTTTTTTAACAGGTCCAAGTTACAAGAAGTGAAAATTTCACCGATTATAGAAGAAGATGAAGATCAAACGGAGGAAGCGGTGGAGAAAAGGATGATTGCGGTAAGGACCCATTTTTAAAAAATATATTCAAATATTGAGCCAAATACAACTTGCAAATAAAAGCAGGTAAAAACTAAAATGTAAGAAAAAAACTAAGTGTGAGAAAATACCGGTATTTCATGCCAACATTGCAAACGTTTGGATATGTCGTCAAACAAATTTGAAATACATGTACATTAATGATATACTTGTAGATGTATTGTTCTGGAATGCATGCAATGTATTGAACAGTTTAGAAAGCAATTAAATCAAAACGTACTTTAATGAAAATGTAATTAATTTCAGTTAAGTAGATGGTGAGTTTTAAGGTGAATCGTAGCTGCATATTTGTGTACTAAGTTTACGAGCAGACTCAGTTATGTTAATCTAAATAAATAAATCATGTAAACCTGACTTAAACAGGTTTACATGCTTACTAGTTTGCATGACTTACATCCAAGCTGAATAACTCAATATTTGCCCGACTCTGGCGAGCTCAAGTTACCGTACTAGTACGTCATAATTGCCAAAAAATACAGGAATAGATATCCCAAATTCAATGGCCTATGCGCCATAACTTAAGTAAACGTCATAATTTGTAAAATAAATGCTAAAACTAAGCCAAAATTTACCCTATCAAACTCAAAAACCTAACAGCGTTGAATGAAAATGAAGTAAACTACATAACTTCCAAAATCCAAGCTAAAAACCCAATATCAAGTAAACATCATATAATGTATTAGCAAAGGGCATTAATTATTAGTTATCGAATTGTTAATTGACTAAAGTACATTTTGTTCATTCACATACAGTATATGAAGTTTAATAGTTATTCAAATCATCAACACAGCCCCATGAAATAATAACCCCATAACTGCTCATAAACATTGTTCTAAATTGAAGATGTTGTTTTAATACACGTATCAAAGTGCACTGTATCAAATTATTGCTTATCATGAGATAAACAATTTGAAATGATAATCAAAACAAATTTCATTCATAAGACAATTATGACATGGCTCAACCGGATATGATTTCCAGGTTGTGGAAAGTGGAGATTCCGTGGAATTTCAGCGGATGTACCTGGACAACCCCAAATTCGTATCACTTAGGTGTAGGGATGGAAAACAAGTGCTGCACCACGCAGCCGCCAAAGACAAGATTAGCATGGTGAAGCTTATAGTGCGATGCGGAGCCGGTAAGCAAATTTTCGACAATTCTGCAGTAAAACTTCTCTAGTGGGACACCTCTATAGGTGTTGGAGAGTTTTTCTTTGTGCTGAACGTGTACCATAGAAATAACATTTGAGGCAACCCCTCTAAGTGGGCCACCCCTTAACTCGAAAGTAAGTGTTTAATGTACTGCCAATGATGAAAAACCCTCTTTTAGTGGGACGATTTTTTGCCAAATGGGTACCCCCATGTTGGTTTTCAATTCAATTCAACTCAGTACCCTGCAATCAGCACAGATGTGCCATGTGGCAGGGGGGTGTAATCCATCAAACCCAATTTAACCGACGAATGTCGCAGTAGGGTGGGCACCACCAACATCATTGTTGAAATGAATGTCTCGAACCTTACTGCTATCCTTTGGAAGAGAATTCCAACGTCTGATGACGTGCAAAAAGTAAGACCAACGATATGCATCCGAAAGAAGGGTGAGGGGCTGATTAGGGACTAGGACCACCATCTCCCCTTGGATTTAGACCCCTAAGACAGGCCCTTCATCCATGGGGCCATAATCCTTACAACAATTTTAAGTACTATTTTAGTTCATTTTTAGTATCCAGTAGGTATCAAGGTATTTTACGGTATATTATTGAAATGAGAAACTTACAACCTTGTAAATGCAACCTATGATGGTTTCTTTAAGGTTTCATTGTTGGTTGGCAAAAGGTTTCCTTTAAATCCTAAGTATTTCATAGGATTCCAATAGGTGTCCAAAACGTTGTACACCGTAAAGCCTAGTACACACCTAAAACATTTTTTGCGAAAAAAGGTTTCTCAGGAAGCATGACTCAGCGAAAATATTTTTATGAACGAGTTTGTGGAAACATGTTTCCACAAACAGTTGCCACATCACTAGCAAGCAAAGTAAATGTTTGCAGAAACAACCTTTTTTCCGCAAACATGTTTCCACGAATTTGTTTCACGTGCTAGAAATGTGTAAAGATTTTGAGGAAACATGTTCCACAATTCATGGTTCCAGGATATGTTTGCCAGGTGTGAACAATGCTTTAGATTAGACTTATTTGATTTCAATTAAAACATTTCCGATACCAAAAAACACAAAAAATGGAAACCAACCTACTAGCAACTTTAAAAATGCCTTTAAATTTTTGTATAATTACCTTATTAATTACTGTAGGTGACAGTTCACACTGACTAAATTGCATTTTGATAGTCAATGTGATTTTCCCACTCTTGTGGAGAGAACCTCTTCCAATCAGGCAATTGAAACGAGGTTTCTAGCGTGGGATAAAACACAATTCCTGTATTGTGTTGAGAAGCTACTGTTGACTAAATTTCTTCTAAAAACAAGTATGGCGACAGGGCATTTGAAGCCCTATCTGCCCTAACTAAAATGAAAAGCATGATTGATTTTAGATTTGAACGCACAGGACAACGACGGAAACACACCATTGCACTGCGCAACGGAAACAGAAGCTCTGGAAACCATGGAGTTCCTCATCAAAAATGGCGCCGACACAACCAAGAGGGACAGGAAGATACACGCCATCACCCATCTGGCAGTGGAGGGCAAGAAATACGCTGCTTTAAGAGTAAGTTTAAACACTAAACAACGGCACGACCTTTGACCTGCCTAAACTAACTCCTGTTTGCGCAGCTAATGGTACGGTACACCGACAAAATCGATCTACTGTATGGGGGCGAACATGGCCGCACGCCGCTCCACCTAGCGGCCATTAATGACGATGTAGAAAGTGCAGAAATTCTGGTAAGTACTGACAGATTCAAAAACCATCAATTTTCCCATTGACGTCAATGTATCACGTGTTAGGGGTGTTAGGCAATCACTGCAAGCTCACCAGCATTGCTGGAAAGCATGCAGTACCTTGCCAAGAATATGCTCTTGATTTAGCCTTGAATGCCAGCCAAAATCCAAACTGACCATTAAATCGATTCAATAGGATTCAATCTGTCAGTGACTTCTCATCGATTAATCATGAGGATGAAATCTGAAATTAGTGTTCTAATTCAGCATCAATGACCTTCATGTACAAGGTGATCATAAAGTTTTGCTCTCATTACAAAAATCAATTAAAAAACGGTTACAAGTTTGCAAATTCTGGAAAAAAGGTAGAAGACCTAAGTTATTTATGTCATGTACTAAATTTGGTTCACAAGAAGTGCCAGCTGGCGGCGCTGTAATCACTAGACAAGAAAATGGTAAATCAAATCGCCAATCAGTGTTAAGCACAATTTCTGAATTCTGGGTGTTTTCCTACAGTGTGGAAATTTTTAACTTCCCTGACTTTTCCATGACTTCTCCGTTTTAAAATAAGATTCCCTGACCACTCTGGCCTCTGACAATGCAAAATAGGATATACGAGCGTATATCAATGTAAGGAATGTTATAGTCAATAAATCAAACAAATTTTCATACGGAAACAGCAACTTTAGACAAGTGCTCTTATGAAATTGGCAATTTCATTACACTTTCCTCGGTATTGCGTGTCATTCCTTGATTTTTGTGTTAACCAATAACTAGCTATGTAAAATGTATTATTAATTTGTTGAATTTCCCTGATTTTTTCAAAGTGAATTCATTTTCCCTGACGTTACCAACTGTCCCAAATTGCCTAGGTTTTCCAGACTTTCCAGGTCTGGGGGAACCCTGTCTACCTTCATCCAAAATTTGGTTCTTGTCTTTTAAAAATTTATTTTTGTAATGAGGGCAGGACTTGATAGCCTTGTTTAATGAAGCTAAAAATGGACAAACTTTTTCAAATCGTCCAGCTGGCTCAAATAGCGAAAACTTGTGAACAATATTCTTAATGATCCACAGTAAATATTTTTAAAATGATTAACATAGAATATACTTATATGCTTGGACTAAAAGACTTAATTTATGTCCAGCACAGGATTAGATGGACATACTCTATAGATGATTTTTCTTGCAAACAGATCAATTGGAGCCAGTTGGACAATTAGACATAAATTAAACTAGTGTATTGATGGAGAAATTAAATAACTAATGGACATTGGTCAAATTATCCCAAAGTGAACCCATCATTTGAATAGCACAAACATGGATTACTTAGTTACGAAGGTACACCCCTCAAGTGACCTTTGAACTCTTGTAGGTTAACCTTAGGGTGGGGCGCTTTCTGACCCACCTGGACGAAAACGGAATAACCCCGGTCCACAGTGCTGCTCGCAGTGGGGCCTTGAGAGTCCTTAGAGTCCTGATGAGCTATGGTGAGGATGTTTACATTCCAAAAATCTGGATGAAAAAACACGTTTAACCTTTTCTGCCAAAAACCTTCTTGCAGGAGTCATGATGGGGTTTACGAGATTAGAGATCATGAGCATCGAAGATTCGCACGGAAATACACCCTTGCATGCTGCAGTATTTAGTGGAGAAAAGGAGGTAATTCAGACATAAGAAAATACATGTACATGGCTGATACCAACATTTGCTACTCAATTTTCCTGACTTTCCCTGACCAAATCGTAATTTCCCTGATTTATCAAATAAAAAATGTCACACGTAATTCAAATTAACTATCTGCAACACTACAATTAACTATATTTTTTGTATTTTTTCTGTCAGGATGACTAGCCAAATCTTCAATTGAATTTCCCTAACCTTTCAGGATTTCTAGACACTTTTTGGACAATTTCCAGACAATTTCACGAAACATTTTTTACAGATTTGATACAAGAGAAAAATTCTTTGAAATATTAAAAAATTCTTCATATAATTTTTACATAATTTTAACAAAAATTTTCATGAGATAAATATACCAATCAAAATAGTTGTGCCACAACAAATTTCCAGACATTATGAATTCCCTGACTTTCACATGAATTTCCCTGACTTTGGTCAAAATGACCATATTTCCCTGACTTTCCCTGAGCACATTTCATTTCAATGATTTTCCCTGACGGTATGACCCCTGAATTAAGACTTGAGATTTTTAGATACAGTAAGATTTTAACATACATTGAACATACTTGATTTCATCTTTTCAAGGCAGTGAAATTCTGCCTGGAAAATGGCGGAAAAATCAGCCACCAGCAGCACGAGATGACTTCTCCCGTCCACCTTGCCTGCTACCAGGGGTCAATTGACCTTGTCAAGCTCATGTTTGAGATGCAACCTGATGAGAGGGAAAAGACACTCAATATGTCGGATGCCCAAGGAATGACCCCACTGCACTACGCCGCCATGTTTGACCACGTTGCCATCGTGCACTATCTGATCGATGAGGCAAGTACCATTATCAGCATTGGGATTGTGTTCCAAATTATGAATTGTAAAATTTTAATTCTCGTTTTCAGGGAGCAGATTTAAATTCTTTGGACGTGGAAATGCGGTCCCCTCTACTGATAGCTGCCTCTAGATCCTGCTGGGACGCTGTCCACGCCCTCCTTCAGCTGGGGGCTGACCTGTCCGTGAAGGACAAGAAAAATCGAAACATCTTACATCTGATCATAAGCCATGGAGGAAAGATTGAGGATTTCGTACAGGACATACAAATGGTAGGATCAAGAAAATTCTAATTCTACCTTTACTTGCTCTAAGTATAAGTAGACTCAATTTATGCAAAATCAATATAGTAGTTTGTAAAATTTTAGGAGGGGATTGGGGCTGGGTACCTCAGAGCCGATTTAATTTTAGACTTAAAAAACCAAGAAAAAATCAGGAGAAACAAAACAGCACAATGGTCAAGAATTCCCAAGCTGTGAACATATTTTTTTTGAAAATGTTACCACTAATACAGTAGAACCACCAAAGTTGACCACCTCTCTATGTTGACCACATTTTAACTGATCGGACGGTCACCACATTAACTCAATGGAAAATGACCAATACATGTTGACCAACTGCACCTCTACATGTTGTATGTTGACAACTTGGACGACGACGCACAATAGTAATTTACTCTTTGTATGCTCGCAACATGTAAATTTGGTTTGTTGGTGATTGGGGTTAAGGGGCGCAATGTCTAGCAACATGTAAAATCATGGATGTTTAAATTTATCGGCTGCTTGCAAAACTAATACTGTACACTCCTGTTCAGTAACTGTCTCTATGTTCATGTTGAACCCCTTCAGTATCTCTAATGTACTGTACATGAAATTGCTGGATAAATTGGCAGCACATTATCAATACTGGTATTGCATTATGAACGTTTCCAGTTTTACATGGAAAATGTAAAATTTCACGGAATTAAAATACAGTGTCAGTAAAAGCCTCGGTCCATGTGTTGACCACCGCCTTATGTTGACCAGTTTGCGACAGTACCTTCTGTAGGTTCAATTGTAATAGATTTTAAAAAATAACTTTTTTTGAAAACACGCTTTTAGATGACTCAAATTCATTATTTTTCTGTAATTTTGTTCAAATCTGCTTAGTTGTATCTAATGTTGCTAAAACTTCCATGGTTTTATCTAATTTTGTTAAAACTTCCGAAATTTTATAAACATCCTTGCACATTCTATAGTTCCATCCTTATAGTTTCAGTGAAGTTTAAAACAAACACGATTCGCAATCTGTGTGTTATAATTAGTTTTTCTTAGATACATGGTACATGTATAGAGTACGAGCTCGTGTTTTGGAAATGAAATAAATAAAGGGCCACCGTGGCAACTCCATTCAAAAATGAAGACAACATATTGAGATTTACAAATTCTTTTAGTACGAGTTCGATGGTTTTTATAATTACATCTACATCTGTACTCCCAGTCTCAAATTCAAATTTCACTGGCATCCTTCATGAATGATGTTGTGCTAAATATGCTTTTTAATTCTGCATTAATTAAAAAACTTTGTCCAAATTTTCTGCTCTCCACAGAATTCCTCGTCATGTTTACTTTGTATGAGTGTATCAACACCAAAATAACAATGTGGTCCTACATGTATACATTAGGCCTCAACTGTAATAATGGCATTAAAAAAAGCATTGTGGTTCCATAATAATGGGTTATAGTAATGACACTAGCAATAGAGCTTGAAAATCCCAATATGAGATAGTTGGTGCTCTTGTGCCGAAATGTCGGTTGATATTGAGGCATTGCTTTCCAAAACAATTCCAGATCAATCAAGAGAAGTTGGATGCATTAGCCAACGACCGTGACATCCATGGATGCACCCCACTTCATTACTCTTCAAAAATAGGGAAATTCAGAAGCACGGAAAGCCTTATCCAACTGGGTGCCTGCGTCACATTGAAAAACAACGAGAAGGAATCACCTCTGCATTTCGCTGCAAAGTAAGCTTACCAGAACATCTGCTTCAGCACCAACAACTCAAAAACTGCTGGTTTCAGACACAACTTGCAGTGTTTTCTGATATTTCAGATATGGGCGCTACCACACTGTTGTTCAGCTACTGCACGGTGACAAGGGCTTGTCCATCATCAACGAAGTCGATGGCGAGGGCATGACACCCCTGAGCATTGCCTCAGAAAACGGCCATACACGAATAGTTCAGTTGCTCATCAATACTGGAGCATTACTGCAGAGGTACATGACAACAAGTACCTTTAAATTGATATCCCTTATTGATCAATTTAACGGACAGTACCTCGCCTCTGCCCAACTTATAGAGGTTGAGATTCTATTGTCGAAATTGCAAACATACAGTATGATCTATGACTATGATGTGTAGCATGCATATCCCTTTTAGACGGGCACTCACTAGGAGTCGCTACTGTATAATGGGACATAGGTCCCCCATGAAGTGTTACA
>JAQGAF010000518.1:0-49339 GCA_034687865.1 Kryphioiulus occultus | reverse complement strand
AATCTAGGTTTCCAAACTAGGTAATGGCTGTGTATTTCCCACTCGGTAATGGAAACCAGATTACATGCATAATTCTCGTATGTAGGTGTTGCCCTCTACGTTACCACGTTTTTTAATTATCGCGTATTTCTTTGGTTTGTCCTCAGTATTACTGTCATTATTACCATTCTGACATTAGGTTGTCCAAAAAGTTGAATAATCATTATGGAACATCAATCCATTGGTACTCCGGCCAGAATCCGATCAGTATTGCTGTCCGTGTTTGTTGAAATTGACAGTATTACTAGCAGCGATTATCTTACTAACTGTATACGGGTAGGGTGTCCATTGCTGGGGGACCGGTATTTAAGTTTGACAGAAAATAACATTAGTTTTGAAACTTTACAGAAATATTTCTGTAAAGTAGCCTTATGTTGCGTATACAGATGACTTCTCCGAGAAAACGGTAGCTGTCTGTAAGTACCAACAAGAGGTGCACTCACCAATATGGTTATATTGCAAGATACATGTAGAATTTTATTTAGTACTCAGTCGGCTAATTTTCGTGACGATTTTTAATTTATACGACATTTCGCCATATCCCCCATGTGCGAATTAAAAATTGTCACGAAAATTAGATGACTAGTACTTGGCTCGCACCATTATTGCCCCAATATATTTCGGGCATCCTGTATGTCAATTCTAGAATTCTCATGTTTTTCACGAATATCGCGACAAAATGTGTACAGATGATGTTCGTTTTGCACCAACAAACACAGCATAAAAGAATACGAGGGATTTCACAGTTGGCGTCGAATTTTAGCGAAAAATTCGATTTGGGCGTCGCTTTTCCACCCCCATCGAATGAGTGCGAGGGTTAAAGCGTGGCTCTTTTTTTTGTCGTTTTCGGAAAGAAAGAAAATCTGGGCTGTGTAAATAAGCTTGGTCTATTTTGGATCTGCAGTGCGTTTCGAACGATGTGCGAGTTCAAATCACAAGTTTAGCTGCTGCAAGATGCCCGCAGCTGATGTCTGGCAGAGAAACTGACAGCTTTCGGAAAGCGAGAAGATTGGGCTCGTTTGAACTGATCTTTCCACAAGGTTAAAGTTAAACGGTTTATGGTGATACACAAATCCACTGCTTGCAATGCTGCAATTTTTCGTGATTTTGGAGTGTCAGACATGTTTATTTTTACATTGGGTTCATGTTGGTAAGGAAGAGTGGGAGGGCAGACATGTTTTATCATCTTCTTTAGTCACAGCAGCTGTATAGTCCAAAAGTGACAACATCATGCGACAAGGCATCTATCTGGTCTCTATTAACGTTCTGAGCTTTATAGGCTACAAAGACAGTCTGGACATTTGCGAACTCATTTTACAGTTGGGGGTCAAAATAAGCACCACTAGGGGAACCAGGGGGCGTTGAACGGTAAAGTAGAGTAGAAGTTTGCTACAGAGGTGGACCAGGAACAGGAAGCTCACTTTGACTGATGCTTTTCTCGGTGATAACGGTAGCGATAAATCAGAAGGAATGATTCGAAAGTACTTCTTTTTTGCTGATGTGTGGTGCAACTCGTACCCAGGTGGGGGAACTGTGGGGATGGAACTTCTCAAATACAATGAGTTTTATTGGCTCGTACCACCATTGATGGTTATGGTCGGGCTGTTGTTTGTGCAACTTTTTGTGTTTGTTCTAATGACTTCAATCTGAAATG
Organism: Kryphioiulus occultus; assembly: GCA_034687865.1. Lineage (NCBI taxonomy): Eukaryota > Metazoa > Arthropoda > Diplopoda > Julida > Julidae > Kryphioiulus > Kryphioiulus occultus. The sequence goes on along the minus strand of JAQGAF010000518.1, from coordinate 47,646 downwards.
CTGCATATATGATTTTTAATGAGATTTTCGTACTTAGCAGTTGTGAGGATTGAGTTGCTGCGGATTTCAGCTCAGTACCAATGTCTGTTTTCGAGAATTTGTCCATCATATTTTGATTTCTAGAAGGTTTCCAAGGATATCTTTTGGCGATATCTGGATGATTCAAGGATGTGGTTGCTTCTTGATCATTTCAATGCTTTCGGCGAGGAATTCCTCCAATTTTTGCAGTTATTTCCGAAAAGTTTCAAGGGTGTATTTTCTGCTTCCTTAGCAAGTAATGGCTCGCTAGATGGCTATAACCAGCCTTGGACGTCGTTAAGTAAAATTAACTGGAGATACCTTAAACATGGTTCTTGTTCTTTAAACCATTTGTGCAAAGGATCTGGTGTTTATTATAGGTGACGTACATGCACAGATCCACCATCTCATTTCCTATCTGCTCTTTTATGATAACCAGTCATGTGTTGACGCAGCCTTAATGGTATCGTTAAAGAACTAGCAACTGGGTGAAGGAGGTTTCTAAGGCTGATTGGGAAAAATAATTTGAACGTCTGGAAGGTCAAGTGTCACGCCTCGTATCTTTTGTTTAGCTGTGATTTAATTATTGGTTTTTGTTTTTTGTAAGAAACGGAGGCGTTTTGCTACCCCCTTCGTTCCAATCCAGTTTTCCAGATGTTGGAAGGAGCCGCAAGTAGGCCACGACGGAAAATGGGCGTGAGGGCAGAGGAACCCGATCGATCATCTCCAAATAATTTAGGATAAAAAGTGGCTCGAATTACGATTGAGTCAATTTAGAATTGCCCCCGTAAACTTCGTCTCGGGACGCACCTATGCGGGGGATGCGGTGCCTGAAACAGGTTTTGCGGCCCGGGATTAACTCGTGAATTTGATCAGTTTTCATCAATGAAAGATGGCACGAAAACACGTTTTCACACGTTTTTGCTCGTGCTTTTTAAATATGGTTACTGCTTTTTGGAAAGCCGTAATCATGTTGTTCCTTCGTTTACATCGCAATTCGGTTTTCTCAAAACTAAGTAATTTTTAACGATTTTTAATTTCGGCCTTTCGTGACTGAATTTTGCGTGCACATCGCCAAATTTTTTGCTGCTTTCAACAAAATTATCCATCGTACCTTTCATGCTTTTCGCTTGGCTATCCCAATTACACGTTATTTTTTCGATGAGGAATGTCCTGCTGCGCGTTTTTTTTTTTAAATTGAAATATGCTCATACTTGTCCAAGTTCATTCTTGGCTGATTTAATGCTGCTTGGTGCGCAGGTTTGTGATTAATATGCCGAATCCCCGATAATCTATGCCAAGGAAAGTACTTCTGAGAGGCATTTTTCGAAGGACGGTTTCATAGCCCACAAATTAACTAGACAATATGGCGGCCGCTGGGAAACCCCTAATTTGCATGCACGTGAAAGGTTAATACACCTGCATCACATCCCCCTTCTCGAAAGTTTTTTTTCAATTTTTTTTTTTCGCAAATGTGCCCCAGTTTCGTAGGTACACGCCATGGAAACAGCAAGTCCCAGAGCTATTAATTTTTTCCCCCGACAAATATCAGCTCAGGAACTAATGCATCTTACTTGAAAAAGTTTCTTAAAGTCTTATCGCTATGGTTTCTATCGCAATTGCATGTAGACACCCTGTATATTTCGTTAATTCAAAGTAAACCATCCGTGACAATGCTGCTTTTGCCTCTGGCTTTGTTTTCCTTAAAAGCCACAAGTTCTCAACAGAATATCAACGGTCTTGCATGTCTGACATTTTATTCTTTCTTTTAGATGACATTTTGTTTCGGTGCCATTAAAACTGATACAAATGACACCCACTGCCTGGAATTTGAATAAATTAACCGAAAAGGCCAAATAATGCAAAAATAACGCATTTTGACTGGTTTCGATTCGACGAAGGATAAACATTGGTTATGGGGCCAATCCAAAAAAGTTACATTCGGGCAAATCGAAATAGTTTTATCCAAATATACGAGCTTATCACCTGGAGAAAGCCCTGTTTTAAAAATGTCATGACATTTTTTTAAATTTATTCTGCTTTCAGTGTCCCTAAATGAAAACTGAGCATGCTAAACTTTGCATTTGGCAAATATTTACCGTTATTTCAACAACTGTTTTTAATAACTGCATGTAGACTGTTAATTCGGTAGCTAGGTTCGTTGAGATCTTGATGGGTTCGAAACATGTCCGTTGATAAAGGTGCCATTTTTAGCACTTGCTCGACAAGGAGGCTGAGCCACGTTTTCAATTATTTTTTAAATATTCGTGACTACACTTCCATTAATCGTTCATTCATCGTGATGAGACCTAAATACCTCAGCAACTCATATTCAACTGTGGTAGACAAGCCTAATTTCGGTTTAAAATCCATCCGTTTTTCGCGAAAATGCCCAGGCTTCTCAGGCGTACTTTTGGGGTCGAGTGCGCTGCTAGATGAGCTTAATTAGGAACCAATTTGGCGTGAAAAAAAATTTAAGTTTTTGTCCCGCTCAGTGGTAAAATGTTGCAGAGTTGAATAATGTACTATAAAATGGATACGAGACTGTTGTCCAATGTTGCATACGGTAGCGAAACTGAATTGGATTCAACGGACATTTGTAGTAATTCGATGCTATTGGGGAAGACATACCGTAGTTAGTATATTACTGTTTCCTATTTTTAACGATACTATACTCCTGATATACCTATGCATATACATTATATGATTCAAGTAAATGTCCAAAATCTTAGTTTCCTAATTGCCTGACTAAACTACTCGTTTTTCCCATAAATTTGTCCACAAATTTGACATTTCTTAGTTTTGGGCGCTCGTTTAATATATTTTGAAGTAATATTAACATAATTTTTGTTTACTCTTATTTTCCGTTAGGTTGTGGTTTCAACACAGCTTTTATTGCTATTGTTATTGTCATGCACAAATGTTTGAATTATTCTTTCCTTATACGTGTTCATGTGAATTTCCAGTACATAGTCATTGCATATTCGACCTAAAATTAACTTACTTGTAAATTATGTACTGGTAAGTAAGGTAATTTATAACTTAATTTTGCTTTTAAAAATACAGCAATCGAAATTAAAAATATGAAGGGCGTAACTAGCATCTGTATATTTATTATATTATAATATTATTAGAAATTTTTTTCCAAATGAACATACATTTACAGCTTGCCAAACACCATTATAGGATAATTCTTTAATGAATAAAATACATGTACTGTAGCTTAAAAATTTAATTTTATAACCCGCAAATATGCAAACAAAGCTAACAAAAATGATTCGTTAATGTTCATGGACAGAATGTCTTAACCATGAAACTTAGACATGTCTAATACTTTCATTTTGTGGTCGATAAGTGCATTAATAGACGACTATTTGGGGAATTTTGTGGAATTGTTCAAAATATGTAAAGTAATATAAGGGCATTTAGGGAATTTTTAAATCATTAAAACAACTTCAAATAGAAATATTACCGCCATGTGGTCATATCTAAAATCCACTTACATGTACATAGGCCTACTGTATAATGTATATATACCGGTACCTGTAGAGTGGCTATACTTTCCATTGGGAATAATATCAACCAATTATTACAAAATTTCTTCTTAAGCAAATTAATATCAAAAGGGCCGAGCTAAGTCTGCAATTTGATCCAAGTTGCCGCCAAATTAATTTGATATAACAAGTTTTGCTTCCTGTCTGCTAAACTCAGTTTATTAAACTTCTTGCGACGAAATCCAAAAAAAATTGAAAATGACGCCTTCAACTTAACGTGGATAATTTCTGCCTGAGAAAGTGGTTCCAGAGGTGGTTGGCACCCGTGTTCCCAATTCTGAGCCTCGTCCTTGAACATTCACATTTTTGTCTTCAGTTTCGTTTTTCGGAAGGGTTTCATTGTTTGCTGCCCATTCATCGAACGTGCCAATACGTTCTAATAGGAAAAGGTGTCATTGGAACCTTGACAACCCCCTTCTAGTATGCGGCCCATGTGGAATGACCTCGATTCCAAATCTCAAAATAACCGAGCAGTTAATTTCTATGGAAACAAGTTTGCTGGACGTTCGGGCGTCATTTCATACACCCAATTGTGGACGTAGTTTGTGAACGGCCGGGTGTCAATTGCAGTTGGCACAGTACATGTACAGTATGTACTGTATGCACACTGTACTTGTACATGTATATTCAAAATAGTGTATACAAATTTTGAAATTAGAGTGAGCTACGAAATTTGGGTAAAATACTTGACATTTTGACATGTGATGTGGATTCTGACATGTGATGCTTGGATTCTGTGATCGACTGGTAACTTGTCTGATTACTGAGGAATTTCAAACTACAGTACATGTACGTGCACGGAATTTGATTAAAATGCTATTAGTGGTTTTGCTCGATAATAATTTGAAATTTCGAACACTTTTAGAAGGTTAATTTCCCATTCAAGACACGTTTACTACCAAGAAGTTTTATTATCCCATGCTTGATATTCGTGTTTTGATGAAATACGGTATTTCAACTGTGCACATGCAACGTTTTCGCCGAATACAGTTTTTGAACTGTATTCGGCAAATACCGTGCTTAGTTAGCATAGATGATGCAAGTAAAGAAAAATAACTGTACCATATTGAAAAACACTTGGTATTGTTATATAATCTAGATAATTTCTATTAGTGAAAAGTAGTTTTTTAAAAATTGACTTATTTATGCTCGCGCTTTTCTGGTACAAATAGTAGTCTTGAGCAGAACAAATAAATTTATATTTATCATTTTTTGAAAAGAAATTATCCCCATTCAGTCAGTTTTTCTGTTATGTACATGTAAAAGTGAAATGATTTCCATACTTAAATTTTTTTATATCAGCCTGACTTCGGTCGACACTTTAATTAAACATTTCCAAACGTACTCGAATATTTCATTTATGGATTTGCCGTGCTTATAAAACAATGCACTCATGATTCGGCGATCAAAATGTTAGCGTGGGCGTGGTGCATAAATATTTATATGCGCAAAAAACGTCGAGGAATTGCTTAGACAACCTCGTTTTCTGAAAATGACCCGGGAGATTAAAACGTCAACTGATTAATTTGCTGAAACGTGCGGGAATTAGGAAATTGGCTTAATGCGTCGTGAAGCCATAGCTGCGTTGAATTAATCAACAAAACTTGTTAAAACAAATAATAATGATTTGGTTATGTGCACTATTGGAATTCCAAATGCCACAAATACAGTATTCTCAAACGTTTATTTTATTCCATATCTCAAAAAGAATAATTTATGAAAGCCTGATCTAATGCTTCATGAAGTAAATTTAATGAGTTCATCAAATGATTAAACGCTCGAACAAAAAAAAATTTGCGAAAAAGTTACGATATCTCAATATACGTTTATTATTCCACTAGCGGTCGGGCCCATCGTTGACTGGGATCTACACCCGGGAGGTACACTGACCACCCCAATTTAAAATCTTCCCTCCCCCCGTTTAACCCTCTTAGATGTGAAATATTACACATCCTTTCATTTTGAAGGGGCTTTAGCATCTAAGTTACAGATTAATCCCACGTAAAGTGTCAAGATTCTAGCATTTATGGTACATTAGATACATTAACCCCTCTGTGTAGTGCCCTTAGAGGGGAATAGGTAAAAATGCTTTTATAGAAGGCGGTTTTGGCACCTAAGATTCTTGGATGCAAAATTTCAAGGTTCTAACCCTAACTGTACAGGAGATACATTAACCCCTCTGTTTAACCCCCTTATAGGGGTAATACGAAAAAATCCTTACTTAATGCTAGTTTTATCACCTAATTCACCTGCCTGCAATATGTCAACGTCTTAGCCTTGACAGTATGTGAGATGCGTTTACCCCCACTTTTAACCCCCTTATTGGGGTAATACGGAAAAATCCTTTATTACTGCTGGTTTCAGCACCTAGGTCACCTGCATGCAAAATTTCAACGTCCTTGCCTTGACAGTACATGTATGCGGGATATCGAATTATAACATATCAAAACATATAAACCCGTGCTGGAGAAAATAGTTCTTGTGCTGTTAATACATATATACTTCAGTTTATCTGCCTGCGAGTTGTGTGTGAATTGAATTGAATGGAGTTCAAAATGCAAATGAGAAAACATGTTGCATAGTAGTTTATATGGAAACTGAACAAATTAGTTTCAAACATTTGTTGCCCATATGGTGGTAGCCTTTAGGGCAGTCGTAAATGCCGTAATGCCTTAAAAACCGTTAAAAAGCATTAAATACATGTATTTGCGCGCCACTATGGCAAATGACCAACGAGTTCAGCCACAGAGAGTTAAAAATACGAACGATGATAAAAAATGAAAATAAATTAAAAACAAAAAACGAATGTTGTTGACCGTTCAATCGCGCTATTGCAGGTGTGCAATTCATCGCTACAACATGTCTGTTTTTGCATTGAAACTTAATTTATTCTTGCCAAGTTAAAAATCACAACACTGATCTTGTAATGGCGGTTTGCAGAACTGTTATAAGGTGGGGGGACTACTTTCCGACAACACGTTCAACATTGTAATGTTTGTATGTCGATCTAAGCTATACATGTCTTCCGGCTGGTAGCACCTTAGGCGTCATGTGGCACTGGTTATTTTCTGACAGCTTTAGTGAATGAAAACACGAGTAGGGAACAAATTAATGTCGTTATCAAATCTTTGTCATAGACGTGAAGAGCCTGTTTTATATGCATCCGCGGTCGGTGAGTTACTCGAAATAATTTGACTGTTGGTGGAAGCGGCTAATTAACTGGGGCATTGCCCCATGGAAACTCTAGAAAAACTAAAGATGTTAACGAAGGCAGCAAAAAAGCGCAATTTGAAGGAAATGCCAGCGGCCAATGCGCTCATCGCATGTACAATATGACAGGAGCGGAGGAAAGTAAACAAGAATGGCCAGTCAGGAAGCAGAAGCCCTGAACAATTTGCTTCCGCAAACCGCAAACGTCCCCATGAATGGGCACTTCCGGTCAGATTTGCACATGGTTAGTTTTGTCACTGATAAAATAACGGATCGCCAATTTGCAGTCCATTGCGGTAGACTCCGCTTAATATGATCACGATAATGTTATCATTACGCTCGTATACAAATACACACTAAAATCAACTGTCATTGTAATCAACAATTCGCTTACTGTTATCAGCTTTCCTCATGGAGGATTCGTGAAACATAAGTAATATTTTTCCAACCTTCTGTGAGTTAAACAGAGCTGACTGATGACAAAGATTTTTGATGTTGACGAATATGAAACTAACATCTTATTTGAGAAACCATCAAAAAGTGCTGAGATGATAGAAGCCCTAATAAGTTTCAATAGGTGTGCCGCATAATACAGTTGATTTTCAAATACAATATATGTAAACGAATTTATAGCGAAAATCGTTAGCAAAGCAATATACATGTACATGACAGTGATTTTTGGCTGTAAATAACTTTGTAAAGTTAAATTATGTGATGTATATGTACATAAGAATTCAAATTAAATAATGATCGTCTTTTCCTGACATTCAGCTGTTAATCATTCGGATACCTGGGCCTAATGCGATAACATTAAGCGCAGTCCACTGTATAAGAATTCAACCATATTGAAAAGAAAATTTTACAACTTTTTATTGAACTGTCTCATCAGGAATTTTGTCAAGAGGCAATAGAATGTTTTCGATGACCTCATCAGACGCTCTTTCACAGGTCCGCCAATTGGGGCCCGGGCTAAGAAGCGCATATGGCTGACTTCTACCCCTCATTAAACATCTAGGAGATATTTAGTGAAAAATCCTAAAAAGTTCATTTTTTCGTTTTCGGGTTATTATTTCCGCGTGGCGATCCATCTTTCTGCCAAGTCGCGTCTTTTTATTTTTTCATTTTTTTTCGGTGTGCCAAATTCCTAAGTTCGAGTACCCGTTATAACTGAAAAGTAACACGTAAATACGAGCGATATCAGGAATGTTCTTTTTGTCCGGCTTTCTTCTCGTTAGGAACTTCTCAAACTGGTTACGAAGATGAGCAGCACGTCCGCAATTTTGCTTAACGTCGAAAATCACGATAATTGCGATTCCGAGCACATAATCTGACCCTCCCTGCATGCAACGTGGCAAGTGTCGTTTTTTACCAAAATTGTGACACCAAGCAACCACTTTCTCGTCAGCTTCTTATGTGACCGAATTTCCTTGACTTCTATACCAACTTTTTCGCAAAAGGCGGATCAGTTGACACGCCACTTGACGTTCTCGATGTCATGACCTACCGTCGTCTTTCATCATTGACTGCCAGTCAAATCTAAATGAGTAGTTTGCAGGTTACTGATTAACAGGTTGGAAGTTGCTGATGATTGAGTGATGACAACATGAGGAATGTCTCAAGATACATTGATGATTGAAGGTGGATGGATCGATGAATATGTATGGACGGTTGACTTCATAAGGATTCAATGAATTTTGAAAGAGTTGATGGTTGCCTATAGATGGATGGATGTTTGGTGGATAGATAATTCGAGCTGGATGGATGGAATGATAATAGTTGATAGATGAATTGTAAATGAATATTGGTAGAATTGAATGAGTGGATGTTCAGAGATGGATTGCATGTGAATATTTTAAATGTTTTTACCGTATTAACCTCCAAATGAGTAGTTTGTAGGTTACTGATTAACAGGTTGGAAGTTGGTGATGATGAAGTGATGGCAACACGAGAAATGTCTGAAGATATACATTGATGAGCGAAGGTGGATGTATGGTTGACTTCAGGAGGATTCAGTGATTGGTTTTTTGAAGGGCTGGATGAATGAATGGATGTTTGGTGGTTTGATTATTCGAGCTGGGTGGATGGATTGATAATTGAAGGTTTATGCTTGGGAAGATGATCTTAAGGATGGATGAATCGAAGGATGCCTGACCGTTGGTAAATGGATATTGGTAGAATTGAATGTTTGGCGTTCAGAGATGAATTGGGAATCGTTGAAAAATGGGTTTTACCTTGTTAATGAACTTTTATTGTTGCTATTTGAAATTGACCATGAATTGGTTGATGAAGATTGGCGATAGATTGACGATGACTGGATGGAGAACAAATGTGTAGAGAGATTCATGTACATGTAATCAATTGAAGTTCAGTGACTTGATGAGGTATAATAGTGAAACGATAGACGAATATTGCAATGTCATTTTTGTTTCACGGTGTATTGTTTGGAATGGTAACACGTGGATTTTGATGCCTATATTTAAAGATTTAAAATTCCGAAAACTAAATGTGACTAACAGTTTAATCCTTTGCTATTTCATATTCTTTTCTGTGTCAGAGTGTCTAGTTTATCAAACACAATGCACGTGTCATTTCAGTGGTATAAACCACTTATAAACTAGTTCAGCTACCTTATACATTTAAATTCTCTGGAACAAGCTAGTATTACACGGCTATGTAGTGAATCGAATTGAAATAATGCTGCAACCACCAATAGAAATTCGTGGGAAAGATAAACTGACCCCTAATCCTCGAGGTTTGTACTAAGAGCGGTACTTTGATGCGAACTTTTTTCATTCGCGTGCATGTACGTATTAAAATAATTGAAGAGAGAAAGATGAAAGGTTGAAGAGCGATTATGACAATTTCTGTCATTCTGCGAAAGTCGATGAGCCACTTCATAGGCCCTTAGGTAAATTCAGTTAATAAAATACTACGAATCGGTTATTTCATATACGAGACGATTTTTAGATAAAAAAATTCATCAAATTTTCGCGTCTTGTGGATAAGTTAAAAATGACTTATTTTACAGTTTTTTCCCTAAGCAAAGAAATATTGCAATATTCATAAAAATATTTGCGAAATGGAGCGTGTTTTCGAATTGGCCAATGAAAAAAACATGCATAACATTTCCTTCATTAGTAATTTAATCTCTTAGAGTATCGGTCTATCGTGGGTCATTAGCATTAGACAAGTGTTTTGACATACATGTATTTGTAAATGCATTTTATTTCAGAATAATGTAATTAGGAGCTACGCGATATTTAAGCAAGGTACTTTTTTCAAAGTTTACATTTTTATCAAATCTGCAACATCCCCTTAATGTAGCATGTTACTCTCCAACATTACTAATGGATTATTTCGACAAGAATATTAGAGGCCAATTGCATGCAGAACTGCAGTATCTTTTAATTTATTTTCATATCTTTATATTTTCTGCAATGATAACAAGCAGCCATTGAGATTACAAAAACATTTTATGCACTGAATATCCTGTTTTTTAGACAAGAAGCTAGTGTTACTAGGAAATTAGTGTCCAAACCAACGTTTATGCTTGTATTTATGAAACCTTAAATGGCAATGCACAAGTCGAAATTTTGTTATCAGAACATAAAATGCTAGTTGGCATTACATGTAAGATGATTTTAGGCATTTTGTTTTGTATACAACATTTACATGAGTATGTTGCATACAGTATTTCATTATGTCCATGTACATTGTAGTCACTATAATGTACACAAAAGAAATGAGATAATATTCGTACGGATTATTGTAAGAAATACAAAATGCAAGTATTTTACGGTAACGTTATGCCAAAGTGGTTAGAGAAAAGAAGATAATGTATTTCGCTAATGAACATGTCAGAATACTCAGACCAGTTTAATTCAATATGTCGATTCAATTTATGAAACCTGTTTACATACCGTTATAAAAATGCAGTTGAATCATATCAATGAATATTTGAAAACATGGCCATAATGCACGTTGTACACTCGTGTTGTTTTACACGCGATTTCTCGGGAACGCCTAGATTTCTCCCAAATTGTATGGCATATTGAGATAGTTTTTATGCCATTTTCATTTTAATTGCAATAATTAAAGAGGCATTAAAATCACAGCTTCCAAGTTTATTAATCACATACTGCATAAAGGTGATGTTATGAAATGTATCGAGAATACACCTGAAAGTTTATCACAATACTTGTACTTATTTAACCCAGACGTAATACACTATCAAAGAATTATGCCTAACTCCTGTTTTTTTAACCAGCAATAAATGGTGACCAACGCCTAGTTTGGCTGCTTATTAAGCTAATTGCAATTCGATGCAACCCATGTTAAGATTGATGATATCTTCTGGAGGGTTTTTAAAAACACTGTAACTTAGGTTTTTATACAAAATAGGTTATTCCTCGAAAACACGAGCGATACCTTCGATTCTTGACCTGATTACGGCACAGCTTCACTAATTATCTCGAGTTTTAAAAAAAAACTCGTCTGCAGTTTTGGAAAAAAATCTCGCGTTTAGGATAAACAGCGGTTAATTCGAGCTCCTCCAATGCATGCAGGTATGCACGGAGCATACATGGAGCGAAGGAAATAGGGTCCTGACGTCACACTGTCAAACTGTATTGGGGAGCTGCCGTTTCTCCCTAGCACTGGTCACACCGCCCGATTTGGACTAGTTAAGCTAATTGAACTAGTTTATCAAAGCAGTCAAAATAAACTAGAATTGCGTGACTGGTTTGGAGAACGTATGCTTTCTCGAAAACTAGTTTACGTGCTGTTTTACACCTGGATTTATTTTACTTTCTCTTCGAGCTGGCCGGTCTGGCTTCACTCATGGCCCGATAACCGCGTGCTCTAGCATTGCGCATCCATGCTGAAAAAACGATGCCATGGCCCATGGTGGATTTTCGTTCGATTTTCAGGACGATACGGCATCTCTCCACCTGTTTTGAGATCAACTTACTAGTTTTAACGTCTGGAGTTCACATTTGATGTCTGGTTGAGGTGGCATCACGATTCTTCTTAACACAAGACTTATTTGCTTTTCGCACGCGTGTGGAAACCTGTTCGGCAAATCAACTTATTCAACTGTCCGCCAGGGCGGACGAGAGGCCAATAACCACCCGATCCAGTTCCGATTTATGAGGAAGGAAACTCACACTATAAAGCAGCTTGATCTAAATTAGTTGTTAATTGGTTAGTGAGACACCTAGCTGTGTCGGGTTGCACCGGAGATCTTTATTGCGTTGGACACGTTACATTTCCATAATGGTCCTCATCTGAAACCGGCCTCCAAATTCCTGTTTACACCTTTTTGGACATTTATTTTAATTTATTTGTTTTCGATTAGTAAGCAGCTACACTGTTTCTCGTGTCATGGCGTCCCATTTTCTTGCCCCAAATTGTTGATTTCTCAATTCCCTCAAAATTTCTGCATGTTTTCCATTTACGTCGTTTTAATAGCCTGAGATTTAAGAGCTTTACCGGATTGACTCGGTTTTAGCTAAATTTCTTAAATCGTCCTATTTTCGGTAAGTTATTCCTAGTTTAGTCTTTCTTGTTTCATCCTCCATGGCCACCGTCATATATCATGAGGCTAAGGCGCGCCTTCTTGGTCAAAGTGGTTGTAAATTTGTTTGTCTAAAAATCCAAAAATTTCCAGGTTTTATTTCTTTCAATTTGCCCTCGACCAGATTAACATTCGTCAATTCGGACATATTCCGATTTTAAACCTGGCGTGGGAGTTGTTCCAGGTGGCAGCAAAGGCCAATGGGAATGGTTTGCACCATACTAAGGTTAAATTTAAAGACTGATCAATAAACTTATTATGATCGATTCGAAAAATTATTTTTCGTATACGAAAGCCCAGTTTATCACATATTTACGGTGCAATTTGGCCAAAATAGTTGTACGATTAAGCATTCTTGCAAATTGCATTACCGTACAGTTTTTTATCAAATGCATTGATGAAGCTCAGCATTTAAATTTAATGACTGATAAATAAACTTACCATCGATTCGAAAAGCTATCACATTTGCGGTGCATTGCAAATTACAATTTTTATCAAATGCTTTCTTAAACTTCAGCATTGCAGTTCGTGAACTGCAGGGGCCGTCTATAAATCACCAGCTTGGATATTGACATTCAAAAGCAAGAAAAAAATATGAAGTAATGAGAGGGTGAGGGCATTGAAGCTATCCAAAACTGTACCTCGCTATTTCTGGATGACCACTATGTTCGTGGTCGAATGACGCCATTTTTCGGATGGCTCGCCACACCCCATCCCGGCATGCATCGCAGCACCTGGACAGGCCAAGCTAGCCTAATTCCACGGACGGTGAAGACGGCTGACCTCAAAGTAGTGAAATTCACTTTCGATTTGGGACGAGGGATGAAAAACATGGAAAAAACGGCCCAGAATCCCCCGAACAATGCGCTGGCACGCACGGCTTGATGCCCAATTTTAGAGTCGAAATGTAGGCCTAGGTAATTGGACGCTTCGGAGAAAAAGTGGCTTTTGTTAGCCTCATTAAGGAAATATTGTCCCATATTGGAAATTATGCTTAACTTGACCTTTTTCCTTTTGCCCAATTTCGAATTCGATGGAAAACGGCGGTCCCGTCATGCAATTTTTTGCACGCAGACGAAATAGCCGCTGGGGGCCACCCTTTCCAATAATTAACCAATTCAATTAGCACTGGCCCAGATTTTGGGAGTGGAGTGGGACACTGGCGAAGTGGGAAAGTGGATAATGACCTATATTTTGGGACGCGATGGGCAGTCACGAGCAGGGGGTTCCAAATGGCACCCTAGTGTTCCAAACACCGCTTGGTTGCCATCTTCAACAATGGTTTCAGGTAACTCAAGCCACGCACAGGGAGTTTTAGAATGTCCGGAACACCATCTTGGTTGACACAAATGTTGAAATTTTGGAGCTTCTTCAGAAACTCGAATGTTTTATTTCTCATTGGTTGACTGGATCAATCATATTGCGTCTGATTGGATTTGCGAGTGTTTCATCAAATTAAGTTGACTTTCTTACGACATGATAGTATGGGGTGCTGAGTTGAATTGAAATAACCAATGGCCATCTCCAATGTACATTTTCCTAGAATTCGAAACGTCTCATGATGTCCTATAGACTACAGCATGGCTTCAATGACTCCACTAACGTTAAAAAAAAACGGGCTTGTTGGAAGTGGACCAACGCCTGCGTCCTACAAGTTTCTCCTTCCGGTCATAATCTTACTGAGCATTCAGGTGTCCAGATGGGAAAACCGAGAAAGTAATTTCTGAAGTCGAATTGGGCCACTAGGTTGGGTCAAACCTCTACGGTCCACGTGCCCAACCTGCTTCGGAACACTGCAGGAGGTACGAAACCACATTTTCCAGCCATTTAATTTACAGTTGTATACGATTTATAGAAATTCGAGTTATGTCGTTGTGTATGCAAATTTACAGGGAGCTGAGATGCTCGACCAGAAGGTGGTTTTGTCACTTGAACAATGACGAAACAAGTTTATAAGAAAAGCCAGGTGACCAAACCTGTACACAAAGATTGAGTTGAAATCAGTAGCACAGTCATATCCATTTTTGTCATATCCAGAAACGAGAGCATTGCATTTTTGAATCGAATGCCTTTAACCAAGCACCTTCTGTATTGCAAAGGCCAAGTTTGAGCAAGTGGGCCAGTGGGATTTGGAAACGAGTTTTGGGGCTAGTCGAGACAAGATTCTTGGTGGCCTGAGGCCCATGCATGTAACAGAAACGAAACGAGGGTGAATCTGGCAGCTAAAGGTGAAAGCTGGATTCGTAGTCCTTAATTAACATTTGACCCCTGAAGCTTGCGTGTGGATTTTTGAGTAGCTTTGAAGTGCTCCACTTTTCTTGATTGGAAAGTTTCTTCCCGAAATTCTTGGCCCGTAGGTGGCCAGCTTTCGAAATCAGCTCCCCCATTGCAATACCAAATAAGTTCTACGCAAAAAATATATTCATCTTAATTAAAAAAAATCGTCGGTATTACTGCGGTTCATTGGTCTGCTAAATGTCGTCTGAAGCGGCTGCTAAAAAAAAAATACAATAGGTTTTCAGACTGTTAAAATTTCTTAGAGGTTTGATCTGTGATCTCGTTATACGCGTTTTATTGTTACTTTGTTGACAATCGTAAGGCTTTTAATTGTTTTTCAACCCTGGATTTTTACATTTTTATTCATAAATATTTTATGGGCTCTTACTGTAATATGCACGAAAGTAACAAACGATTTATTGTAGTTTTTGAGATTTCACAAGTTCAATAATCTAGAATTGAGATTCAAAGCAGGCTTCTATAGCCTCAAAATTTGTTTTTGGAATTTTAATAATTTGCTTATTACGTGTTAATTGGATTTTTCCAATTTGTTTGCGTATTGAAGAATTCTCTGGGGTCAAATGCTTTTATTATCCTTTATCTGAAATAATTTCGATCACCCACTAAGATCTTCTATAATGGCAGCGTTGACGTTTTTAGGGGATTGACCTTTATGGACAGTCATTTGCTCGACGTACGTTAATTAAAGTACGCTAATGAACTCGAGATTAATATACATATTTTCTGTAAACTGAAATGCTGATAGTAATTTTAGGTCTTATGTCTTCCTTTGTTAATGTGGAATTAGGTCATCATTGAAGTCATTTGCACTAACTACAGTATGTCTTATTAGCGCTAATTCGATATGATGTTAAGCAAACATGACTAATTATCCCCAGTATTTGGTCGTGATGCGTGGTGATTACTTCCTGGTGTATATACATGTGGATATTGTACTTTTTCTGATTTCCATAATTATATCGAAAATTGTTTAGGTTTTTGTTATTAATTGTATTATAGGACCTCAGTCCTACGTTTTTTTCTCGTAAATATTTCTTAAAGATAATGGAATCTTTTAAATACATCAGGTCAATTACAAAAATATATTTAAATCGCCGAAATAAAAATTATTATGAACTGTACTGTACATTATAACCTGCTGCTGCCGCACCGCCATAGACACAATGGGCTTCCCCTTACGGTTCATAGGTTAGCAGTGATTGCCTGCCGGTTGGGCAGCTAATAAAGATTGAGGTTTTTAGGTTAGGTTAGGGTTAACACAAAAAAGCAAAAACGCAATAACGCAAATTAAATAAAAAGGATAATTGCAATAGCTTAAAACAGCGTCATCCTTTGGATGGATTTTATCAATTTATGTAAAACCAATGAGTTGAAAACACTGCATACTCTCAATTTTTTTTCTAGTTTTTCGAATAAATGTTACTGTATGTACGAGCTCGAATGTTCACAATTCCCCAGTCGACGTATCAATCAAAGTAGTTTCAGGTTTTTTTCCCTTAAGTTTACCACTTTGATGTGGTAGTTATGTTATGGGGTCACCTCATTTGTTCCGAACTTCACACCTCTAACCTTGCCTACCTGCTTGGGGTTTTTAAGCTCAATTCTGAGGGAATAATTCAGTGAAATAAAAAGGGAAATGATGTCAGTCGTGTGTGCATTTAATCTTTTTTGCTTTGTTTTTGGTTTTTTTCTTCTTTAATTTGCGTGACACTGAAACTGGTTTCAAACAGCGCTAACCGGGGCAACGGGCCACTCATTTCGGATTTCGGGCCCTACTTTAGTGGCCCCATTTAAACGGGACACGTGTCTAGGGGATTTATTGACTTAAGCAATGCCATTTCACTTTCACTTTTAAATATTCCAGAAAATTAAGGGTTCTTTGGTGCGTTAGGAATTATAAGTTAAAGAAGGGAATCTTCCATTGTGATATTTTTAAAACATTATTACATTATTAATACATTATTTAAAGAAATTATTATAAAAATTTTTTAAATTCGCAAAAACGCTGAAGAATTAACCTTACGTTTACTATTTTACTGTGAAATGACTGGTTATTTTCCTAAGTTAGGTTATTTATTTTCAAAAAAAATGTTTAATGGAAAAAAATTAAGCAATTCTCTTATTGAAATGATAATTGCAATAAGGTAATTCTAAAAAAAAAACATAATGAAGTTTTTTAGTAAGAAGTTAATAAAAAGCTGGGTTTATTTATGACAAAAAAAATTCATGAATGTATCTAAAGCTGGGCTGATTCTTTTAAGGTCTCTCCTTCTGCAGAGCAAAAAAGGAAAAAACAACTGACCAAATAAATAAATAAAGTACATGTACATGTATATGAAATACGCATGTTCTATAATGACATAAACCTTTTAGCTTCGTTCGAAATTTGGATGAATTTATTAGTTATTGACAGCTGGAGGTCTCACTTTTTACCAAAAAGACAAAATACACAAAGTTCAAATGCTGCATTTTTCTTTTCCTATAAAACTATTCTAAAAGTTCAACTATGAGGTACTATTATCGATATAAAACTGAGCGTTAAACAATATTATATACACAAAAACGAACATCTCAGGGTTAACAACCCCTTCATTTTTTACCTATCCTAATTAAATTAAACATGCAGTTTCTGAGCACCATCCATGACCTTACTGATCTGTTAATCCATGTTGTCTATCTTCAAATTCGAACAATGCACGCCATTCATGATGAACTACATCTACCGTATATAAACAGTGCTATATATAGGAACATATCTTCAATCCTTATATTGTCAGTCTGATACAACGATTTGTATTATTGTAGCCATAAAACATAATAACGAACGGCATACAGTAGGTGCTGTCATGAAAAGGGGGAACATTTTTGAAAAACGCCAATGGCATCGTTAAGATTTAAAAGAAATGTCCTTGATTATATAAATCCTTCGCCTTAGGCAAGCCCATAGGCGAGAAAATACTCAAAAGCGAAATCTGGGTAATTACACCCTTGCTCAAGCAGTTTTAACAGTACCAGTAACAGCATTGAACTTAGAATACCCGCCTATCTTCAACATAAGAGGGTTTTTAAAATCGACCTTAAAAATGTACCCAATACTCGAATTGTTCCACTTATAAATTCATAATGCATAACTTGCATCGTGCCGTTCAGAAAATAACGTTTACACGCTTGTGACACCCCATTTCATGGTTAAATTTGCCTTCAAATGCATTTGGCTTTGAAAGTAATTGTTTAACATTATCTTAATAGCAACACACACCAATTTTGCCTTACTTACCATCATTGCAAAGGCATTTTCAATAATATACGAGCGTGTATTTCAAATGGAATGCGTTGTTATTGTTTCGCACTAACAACGGGAATTTCCCACGTAAGCCATATGAAAATATGCAGCGCTTCATTTGGTATGTACCATATGCAGTATGGAATGCCTTTAATCATTTGCTATATGTAATATATTAACGATGTCAGGTGCTAATCATGTATATTGTATTTTTAATACAAAAGCTTTTTTTACGTTTTCTATACTTTGTAATGTGTCTGCAGTGGATAAGTAAGCGAGGTAACGATGACGTCAGAGGTGTTGTAAGGTGTCCTGCCAGCATCCGCTATTCGTGCCATTGTTTTCTGCGTTTCGTAATATTCGTGTCATTGCGAACACGCATTCGTTGAGATCTAGGTTCCCCATGCTCGTACGGGGTATGTTTATGGATGAACTTGGCAAACAAAATGCGTTTTATAAGGTCAGAAACGAGGAATTGGTGTTTTGCCTCTTCTGTTTCTGTTTGTTTGGGTCGAGCGAAACCCACGTTGGCGAAAACTGGGTCAGCTGCTCGATTGGGTTGCGGGGACAGCAATGGCGGACGGCAACGGGTTGAGAAAACAGAAATGCATGTACATGTTCAGAAAAGCAGGTTTCAGTTTGCGAAAAATGCATGCCCATATTTAGAAGGCATTGTCTGGAAGCCATGCCGTGCGAATCCTTTAATAACCGGGTCGGTTGGGGAGCAACTGCATACTGTACATCTTTCACCCAAAATATGATGAGCACCCCATACTTAAGCTCGGTTTCGACCCTTTGACAAGTGGGCGAAAACGAAAGTAGTTGCTTGAAATTGCAACTGGACCCTTACCATGATGCCAGACCTGCTATCTGATAACTTTCCTGCATGGTGTGATTTTGGCCTATGGTTTTGAAGGTTAATGCCATCTGTTTGGGATTCAGAATTGCATTATTGTTAGATGCTAAACTTTTAAAGCTTTTCAAACAGTGCACATAGTTAGCTGTAATATATTTTGGAATTAATTGAAGGTGATGTCGTTTCAAATATACGTGTAGGCCTACGTGTATTTCGAATATTAATGGTTCCAATTTTTGAACCAAGGATTTGAATAATGCATACTACGGTATAAATGCGTGTTGTATTGCTGATATTTAAAATACCATGCCCAAGCGGTTGGCAACTTGTGAAGTCAGGTGTGCACGTTGGTTGAAGTCCCACTGAAGTCTTTGAAGTCCCTTAAGTCTGCAGTCAGGTGTACACGATTTTGGAGAGTTGCCAACCCCTTGACCATGCTCACATTTGCGTTAATCAAATGCATGAATCTAAAAATTGGAAACATGCAGTAATTGAAATGTACATTTGAAATGACAGTTAACTACCTGTACTGTTTTAAAAGCTTCTGAAATTTGAACGCCTCTCTCACAATTGTATTGCCAGTACTAAATCAGCGATGATATTAGTAGTAAAGGAATGAAAAGAATTTGTGGTGCATGACATGAACTATCCTAAGCTTATAAACACAATGATATAAATGAAGTGCTGACTGATTGATATCATGCAGGAATTGCATGGACTTTAATGGTGCCATCTTCCCCCTCTTCCCTACTCGTAACAAAAGGTGTTGAAATTAAAAGTAACTCAATGATGCGTGCCAACAATGATTTTCTTCCTTATTATGGCATTCATTTAACATGTATTTTATATCGTACTTCGAGGCTTAATACTTTGGACAGAACAAGTGAAGCATTACGTAGATTAGCCATTTAATTCATGCTATTTTTATGGAATTGTTATTGCTTGGAAGCTGAAAGTAAAAATTACCATCTCAACTACATGCAATATCAAGGTCTCAAGTTTTAACACGCTTGCTATTCGCAACTACGTAGACTGACTTACATGACTTACATGTATAACAATGCGCAAGTTTGGTTACTGAAATTATGCAACAATCATAATTTATATTATATGTTCAGGTCGTTTGAAATATTAAGGAAGCATGTTTGTCTTGCTTTATTTTTCTGGAAGTCGAAGTTGGTTGAAGATGAAGATGGCTTCCATACTTTACAGGTTAAGCTTTTGAAATCATAAAAGAAAAGAAGAAAAGATATCACTTGACCAGATCCGGGGGTTTCTGTTTCTTTCAAAACTGATCACTTGACCACATTTGGCTATCATCAACTTTTCAGGTAGTGCGTTTACCTTTTTCAAGGCGTGTTTGGGCACAGTTGATGAAACTAATTTGATAACGATGCATCTTACCTCGCGATTACCTACCAAGAACAATCGGCACCAATTTGCTCATTGTCACCAATAACCGGAAGCGATAAACTTGAGTTATACGATCGTAATCAAATGCCCATGTTGCGATTTGTTGCAATCCTCGAAATCGAGAGCAGTTTTTGCGAGACGCAACTTTCGAACAATAAGAATATTAAAACTAATTTCAGGCGATATGAAAGTTGAAGTTTTATACGATTATCAGGTCAACGACCATCTTCTTGGTATCGATACATTTAAACGAGCTTGAATTGGTATCGGAAATGTCATTAAGTTTGCCAAAACTGGGTAAGGTGTTTGGGAAATTGGTAAGACTCAAGAGGAATTTTGAAAATCATAAATTTAAATTTTTCAAACAATTTTTTATTATTTATATACATAAGTTTTGCTTTTATCTTGCAATTAAAAGGCTAGACAGTTGTAGACACTAAAAACGCTGAACTAGAACTTGATTCGCAATTGGCACGTCCTACTTTCGGCACAGCAGAGAATAGCACGGACCGGCAGAGTTGGTCTAGAATTATGGTCAGTTTTTAGGGTTTCGTGTCAATGTTAAGCCTGGCCAAATATTCTTCGCACGAATCGCATGAAAACTCATTAAATAAGAGGTGACTGCAAGAGATAATGACGATTAATCTCCATTGCAAATGACACAGTTAACTAAATCTGAGTTTAGACACTTTTTTTAGCAATTATTGCAAGGGCAGTGGAGGAAGGCATAGACTGGCTCGATAAGACGGCCTAAATATCGGTTAAAGTAGGCCAGTTTTGGTGACCAATTAGCAGTAAATGAAATGAGCACAATGGATTTCCAATTTTTTTTTTAATTTTGCATTACTGAAATTTGAATAATAGAGGGCGCCGGGGAAAGTTGTTTTTGCCGTTTTTTAACTTGTTTCACACGATTTGATGCAATTCATCGTAAGGTGTGATGGTCGGTTGCGCCATTTTTGTTTCAGTTATACATGTAGATATAACATTGATGACCGATGTATTTTTGGTACATGTACTGTATCTGAAAATTCATGCATATTAAAAAATATTAAAAATGGGTGCTTTATTAAAATACCAATTTCGTAATTTGTCAAAATACGACACTTTGCAAAATGCAACACATTTCTTAAATGGAGTTGATCAAATTATGGTTGATTACTCGTGTAAACCAGACAAGTGTGACTTGTTTGAAGTAATTCAAATTCCTCTTTCGAAGCTGGACAACGACCGCTTCAAAATCCTTACGAGAAATAATTTGCTGAGAAATTCTTCAGAACAGTCATTCCTCGCAATATAGCGTGTCCAAAAATGATCAAGCTTACAATAGCCAAGTAACCTCATTTTTATTATGCCAAAACGATTTTGGTAGCATTAAAAATTGTTCAAAACGAGACATCTTAATTGTGCATCGTCGAGCAAGAAATCCTCTGTTCTCGGTAACTCGGCCAAATTTTTCAAGAAAAATCCATAAACCTAGTTGATCAGACCGTGCAACGATTTTTCGTTTATTCCCCATTTTGAGGTCAGATCGAATTGGGCAAGTTTCACTTTCTTTCATTTTGAGGTCAAACCCTGAGGATTGACCCGTACCTTGGCATTTGCAGAAGTGAATGTTACCCCTCGCCGGGGGGGTGGAGGTGTGGCCGCATGGGTTTGTGAGGGTACCAATTGACCCACTGCGAGGAAGCGGGTCCACTGGCCCAAATAGGAATTTTGGCTTTTTATCGCTCTTATACAAAATCGCTGTCGTCCAACGTTTGTCAACCTGATCACATCATAAATTCATTGAGGGGGACTCCCGTTGGGTCGAAAGTGAAAGTTGTTCTCCTTCGTCCTTACATGAATGCGGGCCACGTGATGAAGTAAGATGAGCAAGGTGAAACTGGTCATGTTTCATCTAATCCACGTGCTGGTGATGCTTGTTCACCATAAAGTTCAGTTTGGCACAGATGAGGTGACGGGTGGACAAGCTAAAGTACTTGAGGTCGCTCTTAGAGATTATGAATTAGAATGGACACAACGTTGCACTACTTTGAAAAATCATCAGGGAATTACCTGAAACTCTGGAACTGCTAGTTTTTTGTTGGAGAACACGTCATATGAGTTACCTGGCTTTAGAATGAGGGAAAGCCCAGTTGGGCCAAGCTGAGCATGGTTTTTTCACACCTTCTCAACGATGACTTACTCGGTTGAGAACAGGATCTTGGCCAAACCATTCATTAGGCCGAGTTCGTAAAAAAGGGGGGAAAAATTCTCATAGGCACCCTTTGGTATTTCCGCATGTCTTGCCCAGGGAAGCCCCACATTAGCTTTCCATCTTAGAAAAAGGTGAACCGTTGCAATCTGCGTGCCTTACGATCTAATCAGAAAGGTCGTCATTGAGGAAGGCCAGAAAATCTGACCTTTACAATTTCCATTGTTTTTGCTTCGCGATGAAAACGAGGATTTTCCCATTTGCACACCTGTAGAAAATCCGGAAGCACGAAGTTTTTCAATTATCGTTTAATTCGAAGGTGTAAAGTAATTAGCGGCACATGAAAAACCTATGTTGACCTTGCACGGATATCAGGTATTTTGTCAGGTAGCGAGGAAGAACTGATGAGCCATTTAGTCTCAAGTAATGTAAATTCCGAGATGCGCCAACTTGGCTGCGAAAACCCTAGCAAAGGGTCTTCAAGTCGACTGTGATGTCATTAAAGTCGCAGGTGTTTGTTAGAGGGAAATCTCCTGGGGCAATGAGATGGGCTGCCCACTTGACCCACATATTCTCGTTTTTCGTTACGGGGTGTTCCAATAAAGGTTATGTAACGTGATTACGTTTTGTTTTGTTTGCAAACAAGCGGCCCGTCGGAGGGG
This sequence comes from Kryphioiulus occultus, assembly GCA_034687865.1. Lineage (NCBI taxonomy): Eukaryota > Metazoa > Arthropoda > Diplopoda > Julida > Julidae > Kryphioiulus > Kryphioiulus occultus. Next base: position 24,580 of record JAQGAF010000518.1, on the reverse strand, counting down.
GTCTCGTTTTTTCACGTGCTGAGAATGCGTGAATAACGCGAGATAAACGAGGTCCACAAAAACTGGAATTGGGATGTGAGCGTCGAGATCTCGTTTTTTTTTTTGGGTGTTTTTGGTCGAGTTTGATTTTGGGAGAGGTTTTTTTGCTGGAATTTGATTTGGGGAGATGAGTTTTTGGCCGAGTTTGATTCTGGTCTTGGAAGCGCAGTGGTAGCACTTTCCATTTTGTATCCATGCGCGGAATGTATAACTGTTGATGATTTTCTTGTTTTGATGCAGTTATGAATTTTTTGTCCAATTTTTTATCTGCCTGTTTTATCTCTGAGTGTTCGAAAGAGTTTCTGCAAATCGTACGCCATTCCGAAACCTGTACCTCCTCGAGATATGTTTGCAACTGGTTCGCCGCCGTTGTATGTCCACTGTTACCGAAATTTGCATTAATTGTCCTTATGAGTCATAGCTGTAATCGATTGTGGATGCTTGCAAGCGACGTCGCACGGTGAAACCTAACGGGTCACTTGACTCTAATTTACTTTAACGGGTTTTGGACAGCGTTTGTTTTTTCACTTGACGTCAATATTTTATAATTTCAAGATAATTCCTTTTCGAAATTATACGGATTTCATTAGTTTGGTTGTGCCCATGTTACTGTAGAGAAGAATATCTTCAAAAGGAATAAAGTTTTGGTGAGGCTTGGTGAGATGTTCCAAAGCGAATTAAAGTACGTCTCATGCATGCAGTAAAAACACGAAGATTTTAATTCTCGCAAGCATGCACGCGCGTTCCACTTGACTATATACAATCGTGAAAACTACTCTTGGGATCTTCGGTTGTGAAGGATTCCTGGTTGGGATCTTCGGTTGTGAAGGATTCCTGGTTGAGATCTTCGGTTGTGAAGGATTCCTGGTTGGGATCTTCGGTTGTGAAGGATTCCTGGTTGGGATCTTCGGTTGAGAAGGATTCCCGGTTGGGACCTTCGGTTGTGAAGGATTCCTGGTTGGAACCTTCGGTTGTGAAGGAGTCCTGGTTGGAACCTTCGGTTGTGAAGGAGTCCTGGTTGGAACCTTCGGTTGTGAAGGAGTCCTGGTTGGGACCTTCGGTTGTGAAGGATTCCTTTCTGGGACCTTCGGTTCTGAAGGATTTCTTTTTGTCAGACAATTTGTGCTTTTTATGCAGACTTCAGTGACATTTTGAGGACATTTAGTTTACTCATTTATTGATGGAACGCTTAGTTTTAGCATACTCCTTAATCAGACATTTAGTTTTACCAGATTCGTAAATGGGACACTTAGTTTTATCTGATTTCTTGATTGAACATTTAGTTTTAGCAGATTCCAATTGATAGGACATTTAGTTTTAGCATATTCCTACATAGGAAACTTATTGGTATAGCAGATTGCTCGATGGGACATCTGGTTTTAGCAGATTCAATCATTGATGGGCATTACCTTAGCAGGTTCCGTGATGGATAATTTAGTTTTAGCATATTCATTGATGGGCATTTAGTTTTAGCAGATTCATATATATGGAACACTTAGTAGCAGATTTCCATATGGGACATTTAGTTTTAGCAGATTCCTATACATAGGACACTTAGTGGTATAGCAGATTGCTCGATGGGACATTCGGTTTTAGCAGATTCAATCGTTGATGGCACATTACCTGGTTTTAGCATCAGATTTCTTGATGGGGAATTTAGTTTTAGCATATTCATTGATGGGGCATTTAGTTTTAGCAGATTCATATATATGGAACACTTAGTGGGAGCAGATTGGGACACTTAGTTTCAGCAGATTTCTCGATGGGACATGTGGTTTTAGCAGATTCATTGATGGGGCATTAACTGGTTTTAGCAGATTCCATGATAGGACCTTTAGCATAAGACTTGTCATATGGTTTTGGCAGTTTTCCTTTTTGGGAAATAGCATTCGACATGAAGTGCTTGGTCCTTCAAGAATTGCGTAACTGTCAGAACCCAAATTTTGAATCGTTCCAGCTTTTGAAGAGCTCGGAGCAATCGACACTCAAATCTGCTGAACCTCAGACATACTGTACATGTATCCTCCCCCAATCAAACAGGTATTCCCGCATACAGGTTTGGCAGATGAACAGAAAGAAGCGAATGAATGGTTCGATTCAGGGTTAATCGGAATGTGCTAAATGGGGTCGCGGAACAGGTTGGCCCGTCTGTTCCTGTTCTCATCTGGCAGAGGTGCCACATTTGTGGCCATTATGGCAACTGATCGGCTATGGTTGTGGTTGTTAATGGTTTAAAGCAACCTGACTTACGCAGCGCCCACTGGTGGCGCCAATCTCGAGTGGTTTCCCTAGACTTTTTCATCCACGTAGATGGCCCCGAAAGGTCAAGGGTAGCGCGGCATTGGCGGCGGCCAAGGCTGGGGGTCCTGCGTGGGTCGGCCATCTTGAGGGTCATCCAGTTTCGATGAAATTCTGGAAGTCGCTCTGATGGAATTCTTGGCTGGCTGTGATGTAATAATGTCGATGAAGGAGTGTTGACGGTCACATTCACGGATATCGTTTTGATTAATTTATTTTGTTTTTCAGATGATGACCCCACGTATATGCGCAGCGAAATGCAGAGGTACGATGGGTGGTACAATAATCTGGCTAGTCCTGCTTGGGGAGCTGTCGGTGAGTTTATGACATTTGAACTTTATTTCCACGACCTATGACCTTTCCTTCGTATGATGCTTTGATCCAAGGATCTGGAGACAGTCGTTCCTTGTTGGAGTCTATGGCGATATTTCAAGATCTCAGCTTCATTATGACCTACTGAGACATTTTATGCAACTTAATTGAGACCTCAGATTCATTTCTCAGCTACCACATCCAATGGGGGTGCATGGAACTTATAGGACAAAATAATTTAAATTTTCTCGGTTTTTCGCTCAATTGCACGCAATTTTTTTTCTTTTCGATTCCCAACCAGACGTTTATGCGAGTCCTTCTTTGGCGAAATGACTGCTTAATGTACCATATCTGGGTTAAAAGCTCATTAAAGTGTTAAATTGGCGTCTTTTCTCAAGTTCTTTTCAAAATTTGGAAAACAAAACGGTTCGGGCGGTAAGTTTCACTTTCTGAATCATGATGCTAACCTAGTTTCGCGACGGATTCAACTCTGACGCAAAGTCTGAAATTATCATTAAAAAGAATCGGGCGTTGCCAAAATGAGGAAAATAATTTGCATAATTTCTGTCAAGTTTTTTGCTTAAAAAAATGGATTCCAACATGCATTTTCAACAGATTACCTCGTCCTAAACTGCGTGTTCCCAGCAAACTTAGCCAAATTCAACGTTGACATCAATTTTTGGTATAAAATATGGCGTACCTCGCAATTATGCAGAATGCATCATAAATGGCGCTGAAATCTTAAAATGCCAAACATCTTAAAAGCAAAATGTTCCTTTTCTATCCTGATTTGTTTCCAAATGTTTATAGAGTCAAATTGTGTTGATGAATTCTAAGCTTCATATTGCTGTATTATTTTAATATTCTGCAGATAATCATTTAACAAGGAGGACGCCTCCTTCCTACGAAGATGGAGTTTATATGATGGCAGGTCCGAATCGTCCCAACCCTAGAGAATTGAGTCTTAAGATTCTCAAGGGTAAGGACGGTATGCCTTCGGTACACAATAGGACAGTGCTACTTGCGTTTTTTGGTAAGTGTATTTCAATATTACCAGTTTTTAAAACGAAAATTTTTCTAGAATTAACACAACTGCAAATGCGTGATGCTGAAGTTTCACTGGTAAATCTTGAAAGCTTTGCTGAATTTCAAGTAGCTTGATCTTTGCTACATTGTTGCAGAAGTAGTCTCATTACCTCATTTTAATTAATATACCGTGCGGAATTACCAACTGCTGTCACGACGAGGCTGGTAATCACGGTTTTCGTATGGTACACACGAAAACGCATCTTTCAAATCTTCTAAAGCTCTTGACAGTAACCGTTTTGCTACACGGTGATCATATTCGTTAATGCTCAAAATGCAGATAAATCCATTAAAAATTGCGGTGACCAGCTGACCCTCACGTCGTAGAACCCAATTATTCTAAGGCTAATTCGTGATTTCGCTTCGTTTCCACCTCCCCTTAAAATACTATCATTATCTCCAAATGAGGCATACGGTTTCTTATTTGAATATACTGAGATCACCGTGGCCTAACCCACTTTGTTAATCGCTGAGCGTGGCCACACGCGGATTATTTGACTAAAATTTACGATTAAACTAAAGTTTATGATTAATGCTCGAAATACCATAACTGTTTTGCAATTATGCAACTGTTATTGTTATCAGATGCAGGCTTAAAACAAGACCGAGATAAAGAATGCCATTTTCCAGTTCCTATAATGAGCGAATTTCAGTTTAAATTTTGTAATCGGAAGAAATACAGGGTGATCATCAAGTCCGTTTTTCATTTAAATTCTTACAAGCGGTTTTTTTTTTTTTTTTGGATAATGGTATGGGAACGCCTAAGGTTTTTAATTCGTGCATTTGGTTGACAGGAATCCCGGCAGTTGCCGCTGTAATGGTTATAATCTTATATGACGACCCTCAATGTGGCCATGTGTTTTGATGTCATCAATCAGTGTTAAGCGCAATTTTTGAACAGAGTACAGACTGCGAACAACTTTGGGCGATTTTCTACAGCGCGGAAGTCTCTTTTGATAAACTACATTAGAAAACACACAAATTAAAACAAAATTTAGTTCTGCTCTTTTCCAAAATTTGGTTCTTGCAACTCTAATAAAGAGTTTTTTTTTTTTTTCGAATACATTTTTGTAATGATGGTGAGATTTTATGGCTACCCCGTACTTTTGTAAGCATCATTCAAGAAGCATTTGTGCTAAACACTCGTCGAAATATAATAATCGCTGCTTGGTGAATCAAAAAAACGTTATAGTAAAAACCAATTATTACCAACATAATAAAAATTGCTATGTTCGAGCTTCAACCTTACCAGATACAGTAATTTAAGAAACATGTACCGGTACACATCCATGTAGCCTACATTGATGCGCGAAACATCATCGAATAAACTTTGATGCCAAGAGCCATAGAACCTTAGAGCGTTTTTTATAGCAAATACATACTGTAGAGAAGTGCTATCAGTTTCACCCTCTCTCTGAGATCAGCCCTCTTCTAATTTATTCAAGATAATCTTCTTTTTTGGGTCATTTCTGTCCGCGAGCCCTTTTTTCATTTCACGAAATCTTGATTGCAAACATGTTGATAATTTCCTTTCCCATCAGGTGCTAACTGTTAATCGTGCGAATACTGCAACGGGTAATCGGGTCATGTAACCGACTTAACATTTAAATGATTCGTGGTTGGCGTATTAAGTATTTCGGGCAAATTGCCCATTAGGCGTGAATTGTTTTCACCCAAGATTATTTGCTTGCTCAGGAAGACAACGTTATGCAGATGATGAGATTAATATTCTTTTTCCGGTTTGTTGAGCAGAAAAAAGCATGGTAATTTTAAAAAATTGACTCACATTTCAAACACGAAATGTGGGCTGTGTCATTTAATAGCTTCACAACTGATGGCTAGTTGTTGGGGTTTGATGCGGAATTACCGGTTGGTTTTTCCCAAACAATGACATAGCCAATTTAGTTTAAACACGTCTTTTAACATGTACAGTGTAATGTGTCCATAACACGTCATATGTAATTTCACACGGTTCTGCGTCTTTTAACTGAACATTTAACACGCTTGTAGGATGTCCCATTTTTGAATGATAAACATTGAGATGTTTGCAGAAAAAATGGTGGGAATATAATTGACATGGTTTTTTCTCTTATACATTTGGAATAAGCAGGCCTATAACGTGTAAACGTGTAGGTGGTAATGGAGTGTTTATCACTCAAAACCGGTGATATTTTAAACGAGAATATTCAGGTTTTTTGCATGCCCCATTTCTAACAGGGAAAACGACCCCCTATCGAAAATCATGTTGCGATTTGAGTTTATGGACATATTGTATTAATAATGGTGTGTGAAATATTTCGATGCAATTTTATATTCTTGAAATGCATTTTCAAATAAATGAGTATATTTCACTCGTATTACTTTGCTTTACAGAGCACACATGAATAACATGTATTGAAAACAAAATATTGATACTTACCCACTATAGTGAAATTACTAACTCACAATAACTTAAATAACTTGATTTTTCGAAGTGGAATATTGTAAATAAACATTGTTAAAAACACGTAAATGTTATAACAAATTATTTACATATCTTCAGTTATTACTTTTATTTATCATATTTTTTTTTCAATTCTGTTTCTGTTTGCCTTTTTTTGAGGTTACTAACAAATATGACAATAGTGTTTTAATACGCAAAGATAGTACATTTTATAACGTGTTTTTTCATGAAAATCCTTTGAACTTTTTATAACTCCCACATCTTTGTAAAAATCCATAGGAACTTAAGTATTCTTTTGTGAAAAACAAATGACAAGATTCACCCTTTTGGGGTTTTAAGGCACTGTTATTGTTCGATTCCATAGACGATTTCTCCATAAATTTTCTTCAACATTTTCCAAAAGCGAAATTTCTGGTAATAAAATCTTAAGCAAAGGTGACACGGTTCTCAGCACTCGAAATATTAAACACACGCCGATAGAAATAATCAGTTATTGGTCACGGTGTATAAAGCGGACCTAGTTACCTTGATTTTTGGTTTTCATTCAGTTTTTTTAAAACTTTTTTTTTATTAATTTTCTCTTTTGAGAATAAAGAAAGGCTTGGCTGTAGTGCTCTGCCGTGCGAAAAAATGTTTACCCCATATTTGTATCCATTCGTGCATGACTGGATCACTGCAGAACACATAATTTGGGTGATTTTGGGTTAATGATAAACCTTGAAAACTTAAAAAAAATTAAAATCCGTTGCATTTTTGGTTTAACAATGCCTTAAATCTCATTTAATTTTCTCCTAAAGCGTTATGAAAACAATTGCTATTATTTTGGCCCGCACAAAATAAGTTAAATTTATGACTTAATTTGGGCCTCAATAAATTCTTTAGAAGCATTAAATTTTGTAAATCTTCATTGGTCGTTGTCTCCAGTATATAAGTAAAGGGAATTGTTTTTACTTCATTTTTTACTGATTGTTATTCCTTTATTGTATTTTTAAAAATATTATTGCAGAAAAATAGGTTGGGCATATATTTTTACTTTTCCTATTATCAGTATTTTCTTTTTGAATGCAAACACACTTAAATCCATTATTTCCGGTCGCTCATGACATTAATCAAGGAATGGCGGCCCATCAGACATGTAATATGGTGTATTTTTGCAGGTCAAGTGGTCACTTCCGAAATTTTAATGTCCGGGGAAATCGGCTGCCCAATCGAGATGATGAGGATAAAGATTGACCAGTGTGACGAAATGTTCGATAAGGATTGCCAGGGTACCAAATACATGCCCTTTCATCGGTCCGGCTACGATTCGCGGACTGGTCAGTCCCCCAACAATCCTCGCGAGCAGGTCAGTTTGTTTTTCGAATTTTCTTTTGTTCTTTCAAATTTATTTCAAAAAATATTGTGCATTTAAAGAAATTTTGGAAATTTAATAGATCATACCAATTTAAATGTGCAATTTAAATTTTGGAAACACGCTAAATTAGACGAAATTATAAAACACCATGAGGATACTGCAGACTTCTGATATTCAGTTTTTCTTTATTTTATGGTAGACCAATGCGATGACCAGCTGGATAGATGCGAGTTTTGTGTACAGCACGAGCGAAGCCTGGGTCAACACATTGAGGTCGTTTCAAAATGGAACGTTGAAAGCCAACGATACCGATGAAAGTTTCCCACCCAGAAACCACGATAGGGTGCCATTGTTCAACGCTCCAGCGCCTCATATCTTGCGCCTACAAAGTCCTGAAAGAATGTTCTGTAAGTCAAATACAATTGATGCCAAAAATCGACATTAGTTTGCAAGATTTTTCTTTTAGGAACGTATTGCAACGAAGCCACACTTTAGAAAATCTGTTCAATTGATTCAATTTAGGTGGCGTTCCTGGTCTGCACATAATCACTGATTCAAATCATTGTCGTTTTCAGTGCTCGGAGACCCGAGGACCAATCAGAACCCTGGTCTGTTGGCGTTTGGCATTCTGTTCTTCCGATGGCACAATGTTCTAGCGCAACGTTTCCAGTCCAAGTATCCCACCATGGCCGACGAAGAAGTTTTTCAAATGGCAAGGCGTTGGGTCATTGCCAGCCTCCAGGTCAGTCAAATTCTAAATGCCAATTTCATTGATTAGAACGACTGAAGTTCTATAATAGTCAAGCTTGGATTAAATTAAGGCGTTTGAACATAAAAGATTTGCTCGAAATACATGTAGATAATGCTGCTAGCTGCACAGTGTACAATTGATGGAAAACGAATAAAAAACTGAATAGATTTTCTGAATTGTTGGGAAAAAATGTCGGATTCGAATAGGTGTGAATAAGTGCCATTTCTTTAGAAAACCGAGCAAGGGTGAAATTAGCATAACCAATACTGTAACTGTTAGTCGTTTTTGGAGGTCAGTGACTCATAAACAAGATTCAGCTTGATTGAGAAGATCATTTTGAGCAAAAGTCAGCACATTTAAACGTTAATTAATCATATTAAGTCGTACCTTAAATACAGTTTTCAGTTACAGTACTTTTATTAAAAATATTTTCTTAGACATTTCATGCATTGGATTTGGTAGAACTAAGATATAGGAATATTCGTGCCATATTGTAGTTTTAATTGCATTTCGTATGCCTATAGTGCAGTTCTACGGGAAATCGTAGAAGTTTGGTTAGTTTTATTCCAAACATCGAAAACTGCCCTAAATTTGCAATACTCTTTTAAGTTTCTCGCTGTAAATATCGTGGTGCATTGCAAGTACATTGCAGCGTACTCTTCAAAAACGCTGATGTATGAAATACTTGCATGTATAAAATTTAAATATTTCTTTGAAAATTGAATACCTTAAAAAATTCACGAATTTGGCCAGTTTATATTCCTGTTCCTTTTCATTTATTCAAATTTTATTGCGTTGTATATCTAGTGTGCTGTCTAGTGTGAACTGAAGGGAAAATTCATGCTTCTTTATTTCGAACGATTTAACGCAATAATCAAGTTGAATTAGGTTCGCTAATTCGATTTCCACGCTTAATTACCACGTGGAGGTTGCTCTCTTTTCACATTTACGTGCTCAGTTTGGTGGTCCGCGAACGTATTTAACCACAACTAATTAATTGGGTTAATTTGCCGCTATTTAATTTTTTTATTCCAGTATTGATTCTTCTGCTTTTTTTAAATTCTAGAATATAATTCTCTACGAATTCCTTCCGGCGTTTTTGGCGGAGAATGAGACAGAACCCTACCATGGTGAGATTTCAGATTTATTCATGTAGACACCGTAGTTGTACTGTTTTTTATTGAAAATTCCTTTTAAAAATTAAAAATGGCCTGAACGTAAAATAAGTTGCTTACACTTTTTAGTAATTGAATAGGATGTCAATTACACCTCAATTTTTTTTTAAAAATATTTTCGTATAATTTGCCAGCAAATTCCAGTATAAATGCGTGAGTTTAGTTTTTTTTCTAAGCAGAAAAGACGGACATAAATGTAGGACATCATTTAAGCAAATATTGATAAAAATGTCTTAATAAAACCCAATACCTAAATTTAATTTATTTAAATTTCACCTTTTTATTTTTTTTAGTAATTTCTAGTACATGATAATTATTGTTAATGGTAGATGTTTTGAATTTTAGGCTATCAAGCACACGTTCATCCAGGTGTGAGCCACTCGTTCCAGGGGGCTGCTTTCAGGTTTGGGCACACGCTCATTCCACCTGGTCTATACATCAGGTAAACAAACAACAATTTGCCTAATTAGGAAAATAAATATACAGTTTTTGCTCAATGTTCTTGGCTGCATTTCAACTGGACTCAATTGAGATATCTTTCAATAGGGATGGTCAGTGCAATTTTCGCAAGACCAAAAACGGATATCCGGGCGTGAGACTGTGCACCACCTGGTGGGAATCTGAGGTAAGTACTGTTGTTCTCGTGTCTGGATGCGAGAACGCGAGATTAGACGGCTGGCCGAGCGTAAAACGATAACAAAACGAGAATTGCTTTTGCCCAAAATTCGTGGGTCGTGAAGCGACGCCAGCCATGACTTGTGACCCAAATATTGGCACGATTATTTTTTCACGAGTTTAATTGGGATTTTTTTTCAAGTTCATTATGCGAATCCCAAAATAAAAGCTAACGCATGCCTGACTGTCACGGCCAAGACAAAACGATTTTCGTTTGAATTTAGTTGCCCCACTTTTGATTCCGATTCTGATTTCCATTTAGGAATTTCTGAACGAGATAGGCGTGGAGGGTCTGCTGATGGGCATGACGTCACAGATATCCGAAAAGGAAGACGAGGTCCTGTGCTCTGACGTCAGAGGTAAACAATTATTTCAAAATGCTTAAATTATTCTAGTTTTTTTCGCAAATGTGGGCTTTTACACAAAACTTGCTGTTTTTATTTCCGAAGTCCTACATAAATTGCTGAAAATTCCCAAGAAGTCCAACCTAAATTGCTGAAACTCGTAGTTTCATCCCATTAACCTGTCGGTTTTATTCACGAATCGCCCAAATCCCCCTTTTTATCACAAAAACTTTCCAGGAATTTACCGACCCCTACAACTGACGCCTTACTAAAACCAGCTTTTACACCAGAACATTTCAAAATGTCATTTAATTAAAAAACTTTCATTTAAAAATTTCCCTAAAAGTCCACCTACACCCACCAAAAAACAGCGGCTCGCTTCGGTGTCAACCGGTTAACTGTACTTAGTAATTATCCCTCTGTCACCTTAAATTTCTACTTTATTTCGGACTTAAAAGGGGTACGGGTTTTGCGTCCTGTTTGCACCGACAAAGCAACATCGCACGAATTCTACAAACAAATCCAGAATGTAAATAAGGCCGGGTTCGTGCACCTACCGTTAGCCGAAAACGGTTATAAGTGTGGGCGGCTAAGAACAGGCCTTGCACCCCTACACCGTTTAGCGTGACAAATCGAAAACAATAACATCCCATGATGCATATTTAAACGAGTTCTTCGTTCAAGTTCATGCTCGTGTCATCTATACGTTGAACCTCTCGCCGAAACGGGTCAAGTGGGGTCACGATCTGACTTTTACGGTTCGTAATATCTGCCCCACATTTGCTTCGGGTGCGGCTGGGGAGGGCGTTGTTGCAATGTCAGGTGTATTACTGTTAGTTACGAGTTTTACATACATGTAGGCAAAGTAAAACGAATTTTGCCTTATGAATTTTATATTTCCATGTATGAAATTCAGCATTTTTCGAAATGCTTGTTATTTCTGATTGAATTTCTTATGCCCACGTGTACATGTGTAATAAAATCAGATATTGAGCAGAAATATATCTGGAAATTCTGGCATACTTGTTTATAACTAATACCGCTGTAGTTGTTTTCCGAGTTATTCTTAAATCGATAATGACATTCGAATAATAATGGCATCGTCATTGTTTGGTTTACTTCGAAAATGCATGTATTCGGGCACATTTATTTTAAATCGGGGATAAAGTCAGTTCCTTTTGGGTGTCACGAGGTTTTCGTTTCGTAAATATAAATTATTTTGCAATTGGATACGTTTTTGATTTGAATCAAAACCTCCATTATTCAAAAGAATAAATAAGACTGAACAATGTCTTTTCTAGTTTGAAAATGGCCCTCCCTAATCCCGATTTACTGAAACGGTTGCTGTGAAAATGAAAGTTTATAAATAAAATCGCATTATTTAAAAGTCGAGAGATTTTGACAAATTCTCAACGCGAATTCGGAGAATACACTATGGCGTCATTTTGAAATTTGCATTTTTCAAAACATATGACTGAGCAACGTCATCCCAATTTCAGATGCAATTTTTAAAATCAAGAATCAACAAGTAATACGCAGCCGTATCAATATATACGAATTATAAATGCAAATTGTTAATCAGATTTTCCAGCATGAAATGGCAGTTTTCTGACAATTTCCAAGAGAAACTTTCACTTCATTGCCAGACGATATGAACATAAACATTTGACATAGAAATAGGCAACTTTCCAACACTTTCTCCGAAAATCAAATCAGGCGGACTTTCTTTGTGCCGCTAACTACCTCAGTTTTGGAACGTTAGCCCCTTAATCCACATCCCAGATTAATTATTGAATAACGTCCTAAATCTCAATTCAAATCCCCATTGTTCTGATCGCAGCTCTGCATTACAGCACGTGTGGGGGCAAAACGTTCTCACTCTGCACCAAATTTGGGCCACGTCTATGGCATTGTTCACCTCTTGGTTCCCCTTAAACCCCCCAGAAATATGAAAAAAGAACGACAAATCCATATTTTCTGAGAAGCACCAATCAGCCCAAGTTTTCTCCTGCCTTTTCTCGCAATTGTCCTATTTGGGAAGAATTCCTTTCGGCGGACCATTTAAATCTCGACCTCGCCTTTCTGTTTCGCACCGTTCTACTTTTGTAACCAAGAATGTTGCTGAACAGAAGAGCAAATCGCTAACACCAAAATCAATCGCTATATGAATGGCGCCCTGTGAATGGGTACACCTGCATTCGAGGGTTTGTCCCATCATCGTACTAGCATCATTCGGGTTCGAATGATTTATTGGGAATGTTGCTTCGTTCTATTTACTGGAAAAAGTAGGCAAATTAAGGTCATATATAGTCCCGACAACTCATTCATCATTCATTCCTTGAATCAAAACTTGCTGAGGGGCCTGGAGCACGTGTAACAGAACACCAAAATTTCCTACAATTTTTTTAATGCCGAAATTTATTTACTTTTTGAGTTAATCTATTTATTTTTGCGTATTTTCAAATTTAAGGTGCATTTACACTATAGTACAACGAGACGTGCTCCATTGCAAAGTTACACAACTTGTTTGAAAATGTGAAGATAAAGTGTTATTTAACATCGTGTAGTATTGATGACCCACGTAATCGAGTGAGTGTTATGTAGCAAGTTGTACAACAGAGTTAAAAACTAATTTTTTTATATTAGAATGTTTTGTGATATCGTGTAAACGCACATTTACTGTTTTTTTAAATAGAACAAAAACATATTTCACAATGAACAAAAAGATTCAGTAGTATACATGTATGCAGACAATTATTCTAAAAGCAACCTCAAATTTTATTCTGAGAAGAATGCAATTTTGCTCGAAAAATTTCTATTATTGTATGAAAAAATACTTGCGCTATTTGGAAAAACCTTATTTCTAAAAGTGATGACCTAGGCACCCCAGTTTCTGACTGTATAATAGTGTGAATGAAACGCTGACGAATAACGAATATGATATTGAAATCAAGAAGAGCTTCGTGATGGCATGCGTCATCTTTTTCCATCAAATTTGCAGAACAATGGAAAGTTGTAATGAATATCATAAAACTGCCATTTTTCAAGCAAATGCAGCATTCGGGAACAATGATGGCCACAGGTGTGACCTGAAGGCCAAAATGCTTATACTCTCAAAATAATGCAATTGAGTTATCTTACTTAAAAACACGGGCCATAAACGTAATAAAAAGCCACTTTAAGCTATTTTATTTGATTCTTTTCTCCTAAAATGGCATTATGGCATATAAATTAGTTTAAGCGTGACGTGATTCTAAAACTACTTAGTTTTACCATCATTAGACGAAGGGAAAAATTTTTTATTTCAAGGAGAGAAATTGTTTAACTGAAATTATTTGTATTTGCTGATATGTGCCTGTTTGTGTTTCACTTTTTTGCCTGTTTAATTGTTTAAGCGAATGACGTTTTTGTGAAATAGTCTTCTGGATTAGCAACTTGTTAATGTAGTTTTTTCATTGTTTACTTTTTATCACTCTTATTGTTTCTGCCATCTTTCGATCCTGACATTTCCAAAACTTTCTCCCATTCCCTCATTCCCAGCATTTCTCCCATTTTCACATCGTCCTTTAATTTGATTCTGCTTCAATCGAATTCTAATTTTTTCCGGCAATATACCTATGGGAAGAAACGAAAAATACAATACACATTCGTCCCATAGACTATTTTTGATGGGTCATTTCGCCCCAAATTCCATTTTATGTTGTTCGTTTAGTTCAAATAATCACCACATCCGTGAATTTTGATTGATAGCTTATCCTTAATTGGCTTTTGCAGACAAATTGTTTGGGCCTTTGGATTTTTCGAGAAGAGATTTGGCAGCCCTAAACATCATGCGGGGGCGGGATAACGGATTATCGGATTATAACACAGTTCGAAAATCGGTTGGATTACCACCGATTACCAACTGGAGTGAGATCAACCCAGAACTGTATCGAGATCGGCCTGAGGTAAGCTCCAATTCCTACGAAAGCTCTAGATTAAGAATGATTAAAGATTTTCGACAACTTATCAAGATTTGAGATTCGGGAAATATTCTTCTGAAATTCAGTCATGTTATTATGGATTCTGTTAAAAATAACCGAAAATGCACACCCATCCTTCCAAGATCTTGCATAAGACACTGCATCCCAAAAAGTAATTTCTGATGAAAACGTCGAACTGAACTCGAGTTCATGAACAAGCTGTATAATTTATATTCGTAACTCGGGTCACATTCCATATTCAATTGTATTCGGCATCCTCTCTTGCTTTATAATGACTATTTTTACGCCAATGCAATTCTTGTAAGATGTAGCTTATGCAAATTATGGTTAGTCATGGTACAGGCGGAGGAACCGCTCTTTTATTCAGTTTTTTTAAGAAAACTAAGAATCTTTAGAGTGACCACTTTCGCAGAAACGAACTCGAGTCAGGACTCTGACCCCTGTGCGGCACCCAAGCTGGGCAACGCACCTGAGTCCACCTACGAAAACCTGCTGGCCGCTTGAAATGCATGCCATAAATCGCACTTTGAATAAAATATGGCCAACCGCAAATACCCTGCATGGAGTAACCTAAAAAATCGGGTGGTTAGCCTGTTAGTAAGGGATAAAAAGCCACTTTAGAAAGCCAAAACCACGTTCTGACCATGCATGCAAAATTTGGTAGCAATGCCTCGAGGTGATGGGCTAATTCTTGGTATATAAATTTAGTTTTCCAGTGAAAACTGAAACGCAGTGGGACTAGAAATGAATTAAAATATAATTAGTTTGCATTTTATTTTTATGATGGGATACCCTTGCCAAGTATCTGTTCATTAAACGCTTCTTGTTAAAACAAATGTCATTTTTAAAATGCTCATTTTCCTCGTGCTTTTTCAGCTCTTTGAGGACTTGAAGGAGATGTATCAAGAAGTTGAAAATATTGACCTCTTCGTGGGTGGAATGTTGGAAACTAACGGTGGACCTGGGCCGCTCTTTAAAAAGGTCATCCAGGAACAGTTCTTGAGAATTCGGGATTCAGACAGATTCTGGTTTGAAAATCGCGAGAATGGGTAAGAAATTGTCTCATAATGTTGTATTTCATCCATTTACTGATACTTAAAGATCTAAAAAATAGATCAAATGAAAAAACAATTTTAATAGAATTTTAAAACTTTTGAATAGTAAACGTTTTTATGGAGGTATTTTTTAAATGTCGAACAATATTTTTGAATTAGTATTTTTAAAATATGTTTTGTAGAAAATAAAATACAGGGTGTTCCAAAAAGTACTTCGAATTCAAATCTTACTTTGATTTTGATGAAAGGATGTGGAAAAAGTATGAAAAAGAATTTATGCAAACTAAACCATTTTGCTATTTTCAGCTTATTTACCGAAGAAGAAATTGCCGAAATTAAGGGAATTCGCCTCTTCGACATTATAATCAATTCAACGAACATTGTTCCAGGAGAAATTCAAGAAAATGTATTCTTTTTCAATGAAGGTAACCTGGACAAAAAAGCGTGAACCCTTTCAACCATTAATGAACATTTTATTAGAAACATGCTAATTTCTGTTGTTTTATTTTCTCAAAATAGGGGATCCGTGTCCCCAACCATATCAACTGAACAGTTCTGTTTTAGAACGTTGCATGTATTTAAGCGGATTTGACTACTTTCAAGGCAACGAGGTCACCTATATTTACACATGTTGCTTTTTAGCATTTATTCCTATTGGTAATTAGTGTTGAGGTCTGGTTTTGCGATGAAATGGACCATTAGAGCCATTTCCAGGTATTAAAGTACTTGTTTTTGTTGCTTTCCATAAAGTTTGTGCGGCATTTGGCTACGGTGTTGTCAAGCTTCAAAACAGGAGGCGACGAAGAATTAAATTGAAGCAAGAAGAAAATAACAACTCCAAGACAGTAGACAAAATGAGAGGTACTTTAGGAAAACATATTTTTGTATCTAAAACATGCATATATTTGAGAGAACATAAAACTAGTATTAACGTTTCTTAGGCTCACCCTTGTGGAAAAATACACTAAATAATTAAATGTATTTATTCTAAAATTGATGAAAATACGTTTCCTTTATTTTAGTCAAAGAATGGCTCCACCAGAATCACAAGCGATTTGGTAACGTCAAATTCGGCCCTGACACAGTGCTGTATACCGTTAACCGGAAAGGAGAAAAGATGCGAAAAGCTGACTTCCGGTACGTGGATAACGTCATCTGCGAAGTGACCCAGGACACCAGGAAGAAGCCCATGGTCCTGATCAGGTTGCCACGCGACCACGATTTGGTAAATAATTTAAAAGTTGAATTCAGTGTTTGTTCTTTTATAGTTTTGATTGTATACCAAATTTCGTATGAAATGGGTGTGCACCAAGTATAGACCATTAAGTTTAAGGCAGACATGTGTTTCATCTTTTGTCATTATTAATAAGCTTTTGCAATGTCCACAGGTTCTGGAGTTCGAGTCTGTGCAATACCGCAAGAAATTTCTCATAAAATTCGAAAATTTCTTACAAGCAAATGGCAAAACACTGGAGAAGACACTGACCTACCGGGAGCACATGCTGACCAATGCGGAGACGAGGGAGCGCCGCCAAAAACGCCTAGAACACTTTTTTCGCGAAGCTTATGCTTTGGTTAGTATTAAATAGTTTTTGGACACTATTGTTTTCGACGATATTCTGCTGTTTCAGTATTTTTTTTATTTTGTATGTATTGTGCATTTTGTCCATGATTTAACGAAATTCTGAAAATGACTTGGGCTCGTATCTGTAGTAATACATGTATAAGCATATCGATGATGTCACATGATCTCATTTTTCCATTGCGGTTGTAAAATTGAATTTAAACATTTTTACAGACCTTTGGGCTGAAACCTGGTGAGAAGCGTAAGCTGGAGGAAGTGACTAGTGACGTCATCATGGTCATGCGAACCTCCCTTTCCAAAAAGGAGTTCGCTGAGGCGTTGGGAATGAAACCAGATTCCGTTTTTGTCAAGCAAATGTTTAACTGCGTGGATAAGGACAGCGATGGACGAATCAGCTTCCAAGAATTTCTGGACACTGTTGTTCTGTTTTCGAAAGGTATGCCAATTGTTTCACCATTTCCATATCGTAATAAATATTGTTTTATCCGAATTATTTCTTGAAAGTATACATGTCGCTCTTATGCTTTTAGGTAAAACTGAGGACAAGTTAAGGATCATATTCGACATGTGCGATTATGACGGTAATGGTGTCATCGACAAAAAGGAATTGTCTGATATCATCCGGTAAGGCTACATGATAGTTTTTCAGAAATTTAGTTTGAAATGCTGAAAAATTTCCACAAAAAAAAAAATAAATAATGATCATGTATATGAGAAAAAATTTGAAACGATCGAATTTTTAGCAAAATTGTAATTTCGTTTGCTTTAGTTCATTGGTGGACATTGCGAAAACCAACTCGTTGACTGAACAACAGGAAACTGAGCTGATTGAAGGAATGTTTGCCGCTGCTGGTTTGGATGACAAAAATGTTTTGACCTACGAAGATTTCAAACTGATGATGAAGGAGTACAAGGGCGATTTCATCGCCATTGGGCTAGATTGCAAAGGTAAATTATTGTAATGTCGGGACGTTTGGGAAAAATTCTTTGTAACCGACTTATGTATCTTGATGGTACCTTTGGAATTTCAGGCGCAAAGCAGAACTTTTTGGACACATCTACGAATATTGCAAGGTAAATGAAAAAAATTTAAGATTTTTTAATTGTATTTCTATTCGCAAAATCTAAATTCGAACTGTTTTTACAGAATGACGAGCTTTCACATTGGCACGACTTTAGAACCCCGTAAACCCTGGATTGTTCTGAAATGGGAGGCCCTGCAGACTTTCTTGGAGGAGTACAGGCAGCACATCTTCTACTTGTTCATATTTTACGTCATCACTATCACCTTGTTTGTGGAAAGATTCGTTCGTAAGTTTTTGGAAACAAATTTAATCGTCGGTCAATATGGGATGAACAAAATTTCAATTTACAACAACCACGAAATTATAAAATAAATGCCAAGATTAATCTGACCGTAAATACTGTTCTGAAGATTACAGTTACATGTCCGAACATACCGACCTGCGGCACGTGATGGGAATTGGAATAGCCATCACCAGGGGCGCTGCTGCTTCATTGTCCTTCTGCTACTCCCTGCTACTGCTTACCATGTCCAGGAACTTGATCACAAAACTGCGAGAAATGTCCATTCATCAGTACATTCCGTTAGATGCCTACATACCGTTTCACAAGATAGTGGCATGCACAGCGCTGTTCTTTTCAAGTGAAATTCGTTCTTTTTCAACAAAATCTGTTTGCATTTATGATTTTTGCTAACTTCAACACGTTTTTTTTGCTTCCAGTTGCCCACTCCATAGGTCACTTGGTAAATTTCTATCACGTGTCCACGCAACCCGTAGAGCATCTGCGCTGTCTGACCAAAGAAGTTCACTTTTCATCAGATTCTAAAAACACCATCTTTTTCTGGCTGTTCCAAACGCTCACTGGTACACACAATTTTGTTGTTAATAATTAATACTGGGTGGTTACTGTTTTGAGTATGTCTGGTCAGTGAAATACAGTCGAACTCGGTTATAACGAGGATCAAGGAACCGACCCAATTTGTTCGTTATAACCGTTACTCGCTATATCCGTGAAGAGCTAAATTCGCCATACATTTAACGATAACTCACTTCTCGTGAATTAATATACGATTGCTTTGCTTAGAAAACATATTTCAGACGCTAGTTTGATTTTAATTAATTTAAATTCACCTACAGTGCATATGAAATGCAATAATCAAGTATTTTGTTACTCTAGTTGTGATTTTCAGACACATCACTCGTTATGTCTGCACTCAACATCATTTCATCGAAATCTCTTTACAAATTAGATCTTAAATAATTAATTTCTGTCACAAAAAGCCTGATCACATTTAAATACCATAAATCAAACTTGTGCAAGCGTGTAACCCCTTCTCCAAAACGATGACGTAATTCTTTAACGTCCAAAGTCTCATACATGTAAGTGGATAAATGACTAGCTTCCGTTTTTGCCTTGGCGGCTGTTTATTTTTCTGTAATTTGCGAAAAAAAATTATCCGTGGGGGACACCTGAGGGTAAACTCGAAATTTGATATCTATTTGAACAGAAAATCCAAAGATTATAACTTAAGTTTTGGTGTCTGGATACCGTATTTTCGAAAATTTGCTCGTTATAACCGTGAAATATTACATGGAAATGTGCGTAAACCGTAAAATGGCAATTTTCTCGTTACAACCGAGATCTCGCTATAACCGAGTTCGACCGTACTTCTGAAACCACTTAAAATTTAAAGAAAGGGTGATTGGCACTTCTTTAGTCACATTTTCATTCTTTTTGTTCTTAGGAATAACCGGTGTACTTCTGTGCATCGTAATGTCCATCATCTTCATCTTCTCACACCCACGCATCAGGCAGAAAGCGTACAAGTATTTTTGGAATGCTCACAGCCTCTACGTAATCCTATATATCCTCTGCTGCATCCACGGTCTACAGCGCATAACGGGGGTTAGTAGTCATCCCTGTTCCTCCAATGATAAAATTTGGGCTGATTTTCTAAACCTGCAAATTGGGAAAATTTTCTTTTTAGACGCCCAGGTTTTGGCTGTTTTTTATTGGTCCGGCCATCGTCTTCACCCTGGACAAAGTGGTCAGCCTGCGCACCAAGTATGTTGAACTAGACATCATCGAGACCGAACTTCTTCCATCTGGTACGAGGAACCTGCATGACGTTCAGAAAACAGTCAAACATTCCAAAACTCCTTAATAATAGTCCTAATTTATCGTTTTAGACGTCATTAAGGTCCGCTATTACCGCCCGCCGAACATGAAGTACCTGTCCGGGCAGTGGGTGCGCCTCTCCTGCACCGCCTTCAAAACACAAGAGTACCATTCGTTCACCCTGACTTCCGCTCCCCACGAGAACTTCCTGTCCTGCCACATCAAGGCCCAAGGCCCATGGACATGGAAGCTGCGCAACTACTTTGACCCCAACAACTTCAACGATGAGGATCCCCTGCCCAAGGTAGGCTCTTGTCACTGCTCTTTCTAAAGTTTCCAGTTCCTGGAGCGGAGCTGACCTTTGACCTCTGCATTTCAGATCCGTTTGGAAGGCCCTTATGGCGGCGGAAACCAGGACTGGTACAAGTTCGAGGTCGCTGTCATGGTGGGTGGAGGCATCGGAGTCACCCCCTATGCGTCCATCCTAAACGACTTGGTTTTTGGAACGTCCACCAACCGCTACTCTGGAGTAGCGTGCAAGAAGGTGAGTTGGAACGTTCTAATGTTCTGTGTTTTGATTGAGATTTGAGATTTGAATTCCTAGCTGAGATTTCCTGTACTTTGCAGGTTTACTTCCTATGGATTTGCCCCTCGCATCGTAGTTTTGAGTGGTTCATAGACGTTCTTCGGGACGTGGAGAAGAAGGACGTCACCAACGTGCTGGAAATGCATATTTTCATAACGCAGTTCTTTCATAAATTCGATTTGAGGACAACCATGTTGGTAAGCGCCCCGAAAAAACGTCGTTTTTCGAGAAATTCACACGAGAATAGGATCGAATCCCGTTTGTGATAAAATCTTTTTTTTTCAGTATATTTGTGAAAATCACTTCCAGAGGATATCCAACCGGAGTATGTTCACGGGCCTGAAGGCCGTGAACCACTTCGGGCGACCGGATATGTCGTCGTTTTTAAAATTTGTGCAGAAGAAGCATTCCTATGTGAGTATGCTTTATATTAACTTTCAGGGAATTTGCATTGGGATATAAGGTTTTCGAAGTATGGAGTTGAATTAGACAGTTTCCTTTATTTAAAAATGGAAATCTCTAAAATAGTTCAATTGCTTAGTTTTATTTTTTTACACGAGACTCTGCGACGTGTAATATTTGAGATAGAACTGCTAGTTTTAATTTTGGTTTAAATTGTATTTGCTGAATAGTTATTTTCGTGTACAAGGGAGTTTAGAAATTGGGATGTTTGAATTTCTTTGGAAAATTCCAGTTGCTTCGTAGAAATCTAGTTTGTTTTAGACAATTTTAAATGAAACATTCCGTTTGTTCGGTATATACACCTATTTCTAGCATTAGCTGGAGGTTATATTATCTCGGTAAAACGCAGTATTCGTATTTTGGAGATTCATTTTGATTTTAAAGATTGCAGGGACCTATTCCACAAAAGTATGAAGTTGTACTTGTATAGTGGCATGGAGTATAATCTCTACCACTATACAAATATAATTGCATAGAGGTATCGAGTTTACCAATACCTCTATACAAGTACAAGTAGGGCCCAGTTGTTTAGAAGAAATGTGCTTTCATCTTTTAGGAAGTTTTTGTACATTGTGACTGGCAATAGTTTAATTATTTTCCATATTTTTCCAGGTAAGCAAAGTCGGCGTATTTAGCTGTGGACCAACAGCGCTCACCAAGAGCATCAGCACAGCCTGTGAGGAAGTGAACACGACGAGGAAGCTTCCCTATTTCATCCACCATTTTGAAAATTTTTAAATTAAACTAAACTTAGGTTTCCTAAAAAATTGATTCCCCGAAATTCGGAGGTAGATTCCGCGGGTTTCGCAAACTACCAGATAACGAAAACCGTCTTTGTGGCGCCCCCTGGCGGATTTCTCGTCGAACCTAGAAATGGAGGAACCGTTTTGGAACATAACTGTGCAAAGGGAAAGCTGGGAACCTTCCATTTCCTCCTGCAGCACTTTACACGAACACTCATGCGATAATTTCAGAACGCCATTGCCGTTCATTTTTCACGCTTGTGTTCCAAAATTCGGCACCCTCGAGGATGCCTCGCGTTTGGGCGAATCAGGTTGTGCTTTTTCCCTCGGAAACCGTTTCGGAACGTCGTTCCTATTCTCCGTTCTAAAGGCTGCTGGAAGGCGAGCCGAACTTTCATTCCTGTTTTAGCGGTGTGGACTGGTTCCAAGTGTTTTTAAATGCCTGCTGGCCGAACGCCTGCAGAACGTGTACATATAATTTATGTTTAGTGTGAGTGTGGACTGAATGTGTTTGCCCTGATTTTAATCTCAAAAGTCCGGTAGGCTGGCGATCACAACTTTGCGAATTGGCCAAAAATTCAATAATTGTCTTTTCAAGAAAATCGCAAAGTTGCGACCGCGGAGCCCCCCCGGCCCCCCGCTGTTTGCCATACGATGAACGGGATTTCCCGTGATTCACCAACGTGCGTCTCCCTACTAACTTAACGGTCGTTTAATTTAATTGTCTGTCAGCCGTTTCCCAAAGAACCACTTGTCGGTTTTCAACTTTGAGTGTTATTTAATTGTTGTTTTAGTTGCGTTCGCGATGTCTTTTTTGCTAATAAATGATGGCTTTTAGTCAAATCTTTGTTACGAATTTGGGCGCCTGTTTTAATCGACGATTAACAGATTCCCGCCATTGAGGAAGTCGGACTTTTGGAGGGAACATGCACGTGAAACTGACTGAGTTGGACCTGTAAGTAAATAAGGGATTAAAGCAAAAAGCAATGCTAAATTCCCCAAAAATCTTACGAAAATTGAAGGCTAATTAAAGCCGCTACATGTATTTTGGAATTTTCAAAAATTGAGAGCCAGGTGCTTTGTAGCAATTGTTAATTATTTTCGGAGCCTCGTGGAATGCGCGCGAAATTCCAGCAGGTTTCCCCTTGGCAAATCTGACCTTATGGAAAATGCACGATTTCATCATCGTATTCTTATACGGGGTATTAAAAAGCCCGCCGAAACGCTTTATGGACTGCCCCTGCGTGCGTCACTCCTGCCATCTACCGACTGGAATGGGAATCGTAAGAATTTTGCGATGGGCTATATAAACTCGCGAGGAAAGGTCCCTTTGGTCATTTACTCCTTTCCTTCTATCGTATTCAAACGCTTGGTAAGTCATGGTATTTGATAGCCTGTTGCTCTTTTTGATTTTATTAGACTTAAGAGTGCAAATTTGTTCTGTTTAATTTTTTTTTCCAAATTTATTTTAAATTTAGTTTTATGAATATCGAGAAGTTTGTCATAATATCACGGCCAGTTATCTTTGTCAAAATGATCTGTACTGAAAATTAATGGTCCAAATTTTTTTTTGTAAAGCTTTGATCTAAACTGACCTATTCTTTCAGAAAGTCCCACAAATGGCAGAGCCAGGTAACCCTGAAGTGGACCCTAAGTTCGTCACCATAGACGACATTATCCACGATCCCAAAGGGATGTTTGGCGACCGTTTCAATTTCGAAGACGACGCGGGCAAGGACTTCAAGTTCATCTGCAGGGGGGAACGTGAGGTCAAAGTTCATCGTGAACTGCTGTGTGCCTGCAGCCAGCGCATGAACAACTTCTTGCTTACGCTGGAGGGTGCCAACTTCGTGCTCCAAGGCACAAAGACAGCGGAGGAAATCATGGACTTTCTCAAAGTGCTGTACATGGGGCGTGAAGGAGCCCGCGATTTAAGTAGGCACCGGCTCACCGCAGTCGCTAGAAATTCCATTCAGTATGGCTACAAATTCTTCCGATGAATTTCAAGCTGTGTTACCGTTTCGTTTGTTCTGTTTGGGCGCCGGTCGCCCGGCCAAATAATCTGTATTCTCACTAATTTATAAGAATTTTAATAAATGTAATATTCGTTGCTTTCATCCATTGTGTACAGAACCTACAATAGTGGGTAGTGGATACTTGTACGCTCGCAAAAAATCTCCACTGATTTAGTTATCGAAGAAACTGCAGATTTACACTTAATACTGTATTATAGGATGTAAAGAATGATAAAAAGATTTAACAATTGTTATTTTACAAAGCTGGCAGCACAGGGTAGTTCGATAAATTGTCAACATGACATTAGGGGGTGTCAATCCTAAAAATTGATTGCAAGTGCAGTTGCAATTGTGATTGAACATGCATGGTTTTGCCTTGACAGCCCCTTTAAAATTGCAAAGGTGCTTTCAGAAAACAAATTATTCTCTTCCATGAGTCGAAGCGCCATAGTAATTATGGATTGAGGCTATGCTCAATTTTGTACATGTACTTTGAGTAAATTGAATATTTACTGCAGTTGACAAGTAAT